>KB680079.1:0-17179 GCA_000349165.1 Anopheles christyi | reverse complement strand
GCTGAATTCGCTCTGAATCATCAATCACATCAATCAATGACAAAATAGCCAAAATAGGTCAGGGTGAAGGGTTCAGGTGATGTATTTGGATCTATTTGTAAAACTTATCCAACCGTATGGTGCTTTGAGGAATGCATCGATTCCTAGAATCTGTACCACACAGCAGGTATAACCATGGCACCATGCAAATGCTGCTAGTATAATATAATTTACCAGAGTGTAAATTCAATTTTTTGACTAACGAAAACATCCAAACAAGCAGTCATGAATGGCGACTTTAGAGTACCCTGGTTGAGGGTTCTCCATTACGGGAAAGGTTTTTCATTCGTCGGTTACCGTAACGGACTTTTTAAGGATGGTTTGTGTTTTGTGCTCTCAAATCGCGGAAGTACTGCGTAAAGAGGTAAAGAATAGGTACAGAACTACGAGCACGACAGCATTCACGTCATGCGTGTGCCTATGCTTCGAAATTAACTCTCCGTCATGATTTCAACTCAGTCGACGTGTCATGCTCTATGCAAACAAATGTATCCTGCTGTGGCTGGGACAAGCAAGATGACGACGATGACGCTAACAACGCTGCTGATGGAATGGCGACAAATTACGTAACAAGACAGTTAGTTTTGGAAGGATGCAATTTATTTCTTCAAACTCTCTAAAAATATTTCATTTCTTCTGAGACGGACGGTACGATGGTTCCATGTTTTGTGCTTCGCTTTAAGAGCATCGTTGTGGCGATTGACGAACTTCACTCGTATATGCGACTGGCGGCAGTCTTGTTGCTAAATTATTTGCTAGTTATTGCCGCTCCGTTAGTATGCATTATGTGCTCGTTTTGTGTTTTGCAAAGACGTTTCATCTGCAGCGCACTCGAAACCGACGGTAATTTTGAGTGGCCAACATCCAAAATGACAATCATGACTGGTTCGTAGTCATAGTCGTAGACGTAAGCATTACAAAGCTGTTTCCAATTTAGCGTTACAGTTAACATTCTGCAATACTGTTAAGCTGTCAAGTGGAAGGTCAAACAATATTGCATTCATTTAATAACTATATCTTTTTGTCATATTATATTTTTGGGTAAAAATTTGATAAAAAATCATCTGCATTAGCTACCCGTCTGACCACTCTATTATGTGAAATTGTATTTTTTTAAAACTGATTTTGGAAGGGTCATGTAATAAAGGCCGCTAGTTCACTTTTATTGTTTATTTTGGTTAGGTCATTATGCATGAAATAAATAAAAAGGGAAGGTGAGAAGGCTAGATATGAGTTGTCCTACCCATGGCCACCGCTCCACAATACAACTTCAACATCAAACAACGACACATCAAGAATCGATGAGTCAAAATTATTATAAATCAACGCTCATTGAGAGTGTTGTACGTCGGTTGGGTTCACTGAAAGCACCACCACAACAACGAAACAAAACTCATGAACAGGAATCAATTTTAGAGTGCTCTCTCAGTGGCTCTTTAATTCGACCCGGGCAACGAATTGGTTCAGGTTTGCGGACGGCTTCATAACTTAGTTAATAATAGGTGAAAATTAAGTTATCCATCTAAACAATCTGCTCACGGTCACGGTTGCTCATAGGAAGAGGCAGATGCCATGAGAGGTTCGGAAAAGCAGCACACAAAGGATAATTAATGCACAACCGGGCCAGGTTTGAGGTTTGAGGATTGCTCAGTGCGAGGAAGGTTACTATATCCAATCGAACGGCTGCCGCAACAAAGCGAAGGGAAGCGGCAGGCAAGCAATATAATCAAGGCTCCTAGAGGAAAACTTTTACGGTCGAGTGAATTAATTTTAAATTGGTTGACAATCTCTATAACGATGTGTTTGCGATGATCGATAGTCCTTACAATCCATAATAGAGAGAAATGAAGTGCCGTTAGTAGTTTATGCGAGTGAGAAGATGGGCACGGTTGCTTGCCACACGAGCTTGTATACTGGATCAGTTTCATCATCAGCTAGCCGTATTACGTTCAAGTTCGAAGGTGCTCATTAGGATTGTTAGAATTTGTTGCTGGCAACTTTCGAGCTGTCAAAATCCATACAATTCGCCAGCAACATGTTGCCAGCACCATCGTCAGACCAAGGCCTTAGGCGCCTTATCATTCATCGGTGTTGTCTTACTACATCTTTTTATAACACTCACTGCTTCAGAACTAGCAAAACTCTGATTAAGTAATTAATAGTTGCTTCACTTTGGCTCGCCAGTCCTCAGCAATTATGGTAACCATATTCTCCATTTCGTTAAAAATTCTCCCGAGGTTAACTTAACTTTGTGATAATAATGAATTCGAATCGACAGAGCTTTAAATCAGCTCCGTGGAATTTGTGGTGCAAATGAAAATATGTTTGAATTTGTTTGCCTTGAAAAGAATGCAATGGAAAGACTATAGAGGAAGTGAAAGAGAAAAAAGAACTAGTCCCAACGAAGCTGTGTGTTCGTTGATGGAAGGACTGAAAGAAAAATTCCGTCCCAGTACTCATTGTAACCCTTCTGCAAGGATTATCCGGCTATGAATGCAGATCGAGGAGCCATTTTAGCAAAGTGACAGGACTTTTTCACGCTTGACCAAAATACAGCCATCACACATCATGTACAGTCGAGTTGGCTACAGATAATCTGACCAAGGCGTCAAGACAACAGCTCAGACTCACAATCCACCGTTCAATCTCGAACGTCTACACAACTATCCATGCCAACGATGGGCTGTGAGACGCAACGGCGGGATTTTAGGTTAGTTATTTTTTGCAAGTGATGTTTCTCATGACTTTTGATGAAGTTGTTTTGGAACAACCTAGTGCCAAGTGAACTCTTCTGTGTTTTTTCCTTGATTGTTTCCTTGAGATTGTGTTAAAATTGTCAGGTATGTCGGATGAGTACTTCAGAAGCTACATAAGCCATTCCATTTTCATTTGCCTTCGGTTACATGAGCTAATGATTTAATTGTATCCCTTGTGGCCACTTTTTGTAATCAAGTAGCTATGGATGATCTTTTTCACTCACACGGCAGATATGAGAAAGCTTTTCCAGCCATTGCTCTGCATGCTTGCGTCAATTTAATTTTTCACTGATTTCAAGCCTCACTTCCAGGTTCTAAAAGCTGCTCGACATGCTAAACTTTACTTATCGAATATTACACTTTAAGGATTGTCGGAGAATGCAGCCAGCCAACCGAACAATAGCGTAGGACAACAAAGATACATCAGAAATCATTCTTCTGTTGTTAAAGCTTTTCGAACTTTTCGTCGCTTGAAAGCAATCGTCCGCTCTTGGTGGTGCAACTACAGTTGTAGATGAAGTTGCTTGCATAGTAATTATGGTCACTAGTTGTGCCACAATGAATACGGGATCACGAGTGGTTCAGAAGGAGCTGTGAGGGTATCTTCTTCTGTTGAGCCATATGACTTTATTGTCGGTAGATTGTTCTAAAATGGTCCTGTCGCGCTAAATAGACATACAAGACTTATTTTTACAACGCAGCCGGATAGTCAGCCCTTGCTTCGAATTATCATAGAAAATGTAAATAGAGTTATCCAATAATTGTAGCCTTGTTCCAAACGCATCAAATTCAACGGTTAGTTTGTGAATTTATGAAGTAAACTCTACTTCCCAAAATCATATCAACATGTTGTGCTATTAACAGTTCTATAGCATTTTCCTATCCATAAATTCGTTTTCATGTTAATTTTACACTCGCCTAGGCAAAGTGATGTGTAGATTGTGTAGAAACTCACCTTGATAAATGTCAAACGGCAGAAATCACTATTCTGATATTGCTGCTCAACTGAATGCATATTTCTAATCTTTTTGATCTTGGTGCCATCGTTGTGTGGAAGACATTTGAGGTCAACCTTCGTACTATAAGGTTTTGCAAGGTGAGATTAATGGTACTTGCGTTGTGATAATCTCCTTGTTTCTTAGCAAACGTATTCCAAGAACCGTATCTGCCAAAACCACCAACGTTGTTATAATTATTATGGCTGTCAGTAAAGCTGCACGCTTCTAATCAATTGACTTGCTAATGGGTTGTGGTTAGTAAGTTGTTACGCTGGGATTAAATTTCAGCTAACCACCTAGCCCACTCCCAATCACCTGAATACGCTGGTATATAATAGTACACGTACTTAGCTGAATTTTGATGTACTACGACATTCAATTCGTCTTTAAGTGATAACAGCAATACGGTTTACCATTTTGTTTAATATACAACGAACGTTTTGTGTATGATCCAACGTTCCAAGATCCAAGATTCTAAGCTGTACGGAGTGTATTCAACTTTAAATTGAATGCAACCCATACGGTCCTGCCTTAAAACGCCCGCTCGTCGGAACTTAGAGTAGTGAAAAGTCAAATAGCCAACCGGAACTATTTCGCTGTAAAGTATGACATTGTTCTCGTTTTCCAACGAACGACCGCGGAAGTACCATGGTATTGAAACGGATATGTTTAAAAAAAAAGAGGGCGGTGAGTCGCTTTCGATATCTACACCCGAAAACTGAAAAAGCGCATTGAAAATGTCAATAGCTCTTCGTTCGAAGAAAACAGTTTTTGTGAAACTGATACACTGTTTTTTCAAGAAACTAAACGCCAATTTGTGAGACCACCAATGAAAGAAGTGTTTCCTTATCAATTCTACGAGCGCTACGTTTTACCACAAGCAGAGTATTTGAACGTTCGATCAATTCCTTCTGTCATGCTTTTAGCACTACACAGTGGAAGACGTCATAATCGCAAATCCGAACTTGAGATTGCCGGTTTCATTGTCCTTCCGTTAAGATGATAGATAAGATATGAGTAAAATCCAGGAAAAAGCAGGTAACGCACATCAAAACAACTTCGTCGAAATGCAATTTAAGTATATTCTTAGTCAATACAATTGGATCCATACTTTGAATGGGAATAGAATGGTGGATACACTGTATCCAGATTAAGTTGCAACGTAACGATAACCATTTATATGTTCTACCGTGTGTGTAAATGCGATGTACGAATAACAGAAACCCATTTGAATGGTAAAAAGCAATCGTACTACCTGTGAACGGTAAGTAAAAAACGAATTCTGTTTGCATTTCCATCTACTCTGGCAAGATGACACTAAAATCTGTGTATTATTTTTATGTCATTCTCGTTTTTCTACACCACAACCCTTAGCCAGGCAAGTCCTATAGTTCAATATATTGTCTCTTCTGTGCTTCATTTATGATCAACTTACGGCAATAAAACGACCAAATTAATCGAGGAACAGGAATAATACGTTGCCGAATGAAATCGTAGAAATTGACAGTAAACGGAATTTATGGTGGCATTTTTCCGGGCGGTGAAATATAACTCTTTCGTGGGCTATTCTATGAGCCAATGGCTCAATGAATGGTTACAGGGGTACGGGATATTGGCATTCAACCAAATGACGTAAATTTCACAATAAAAAAAAATGCTTCCATTCATGTGGCTCGTATTTTCTTTCTACCTGGGTCGATAACCCGAAACGATAGACACACATTTATTGAACGAACTTTAACCTGAGACAATTTACACTCCTACCATAACACCAGCCTTAAAAATATGGAATATGAATATTGATGATGACGGTTATGTGTTTGTATAAATAAATAACACCCAGTTCGCTGTTTATAACACTCATAAAGTATCAAAAAGTAACCTCAAATTTTATTAGAACACTTCCACCTCAGCTTTTGGCCTCAGCAGGAAAGTTGTATCTGTTGTGTCAATGCTTCTTTGTATTTAACTCGATTACGTTCCGGCATTTGTTACGAATGATGATTTTCTTTAGAATTATTTTGAACACTCACGCAGACGTTAAAGTTGTCCAAAGCTGTGAACAACTCTGGCTGGCCATCTTATCAATAAAAGACATTATTTTCTTTGCGGGATAGTGCTATCCTTTTTTTTTTTGCTAGCAGAAATGCGCTGAAAATCCCAAGAAGCATTTCATTATTAGTTTACGAGCCATGTCGATTGTAGAGGATGGTGTGCATTTCGGCACAAATTAATGGACCCTTGTTCATAATAATAGAGAAATGCAGAATGATTGTCTAGCGAGATGTGTTGAGCTACAGTCAAGCAAGTTAATACAAAACCTTGCCATCGTGGCCATGATACATATTTTCCATGTCAAGTACGCACAACCCAATGTTGTTGACTCTGAGAAATTCAAAAATTTATTGCAGCTAAATTTCATCACCTCTCGACATTTTTCGACTGCAAGGCACTGCATTCGTTATCACAATCTTAGCTGCACTTAATTCTTATTAAATCGGACCTGGTGACTCCATTAACGGCAACCCATTAACACTGATCTAGACTACTTTCTGGACGGTGCTTTCTAACACGCTTTGCAATGACTTTCCATTACTGGCTTAAGCAGGCCTTTACCGACTACGGTTGTTGATCTAAAGAAGAACAAGATTTACATTTATTTGTTCCCCTCCAACTCCAAAGGATCCGTCCTTACTGAACACGTCGCTATGCTAATCCTTACGGTCAACCACAATTCATTATGTTTGTTCAGTAGGAAAATTTAATCATGTTGTGTGTAAATCACCAACATAACAGCTTCAATTGCAATTATTTAACGGAAAATCTTTTTTACGCTTGCAGCTTAGCCCATCGGCACCTCGGGCATAACGTCGGTCTAATCTTTTTCCATTTGACGGACGCTCAATTACATTCCGGACCGAATAAGACGATTCGGTTGTTTTGAAAGCGATTAAAATTGTCGGTCAGCCATCGGTTCAAATAGGGTACAGTTTCCTTTTCTTGCCTCATCCGAAATGAAATGATTATACGATCGATTCTTTTTGTATTTGACAATAAACTTAATTCAATACTCGTTTGAACTGTCCCACACGGCCGAAGGATGCGTTGGAATGCTTTAAAAACTGCGCACATTGTTGTTTTTTGGAGATTTTATAGTTTTTTACCTCTCTTCTTCCTGCATGATTGTTAAACATTTTGTCATTCGGCCAAACTCCCTTAAGTCCAATCTGGACGGAAAAGAAACAACAACCATGTTGTTCCCCTTGTCTGGGTTAGACGCAAGGTTTTATGGCTCGGGCCCAAAATATTGATTCTGAAAACCATTCTCCATTGTAAAATAATTTTCCTCCCAGAGCAAACATTTCAATTATTATCAACTTTTAATACCGTGCATTATTAGTTTTTTTCCGTCTCGGTAATCCGATGATCAGGAACATTGGTGACAAAAGGCTAGCGTGGAAAGTAAAAAAAGGTTTATTATTATTGGTTGTTTTATTTTCCAAAATGAGACAAATCGGATATCCTAACTCTCGCACGAACCGAAAATAAAAACAAATTACTTTAATTACAGGTCGTACTGTTGAGCTCAGTCACGGAACAATGGATAATGATCCCAAAAGGTAAATTTAAATGAGATATTTCCACTTCCGAAAATTACACTGAAATTAAAACATTTTTATTAGTTTGAGCCTACTGTGTTGCATTTACACGGTAATGGGTGGTGCAATCATCAGCTAGGGTAAATTGAAAAAAAAAATGCCAAGGAATAGCGTTTAATGAAGTGAAATAAAAACATTACCTAGTATCAATTATCAACTCGCTAGAAATGATCTTTGCAATTCGTCGTTTATATCCGGCTACAGGCATACAGTATTTGAACACGGCCCTTTTAATACAATTAAAGTAGCAAACGGATCACCTTTATTCTCGGAAGTAGTATTGCGAGGTCGGTGGCAGGATCAGGTGGAAAAGGACCTGTCGGATGTCGGGTGCAGAATAGGATGGAGAGAAGCAGCCCTGGACCGAACATCCTGGATAACGGTTGGCAACCTGGCCATGTCTCAACGACGCGCTCATTCATGAGCAGGCCACCAAAGAAGAAGAAGAAGTATTGCTTATTCAAAGTGTTTCAATTCTAGGCTAAAAAAAGCAAATATTCTGCTCATCCCTCAAAGATAAACAAAAACGGTCGGCACATAAGTTATGTCTTTCTGTACTCTAGCACCAATGCCAGTCCTGCACAAACTACAAAACACGTAGAGATTTGCAAAAGACTTTCCCAAGAAAACGAAGCCTCCACGGCACAAAAGCATTTGAATACATTTCCAAATCACTAAGAAGCACCACGAATACGAACAAAGTGCTACGATTATCCCGTTACCACACTACACTTGGCTTTCTTCTAGCATTCTGTTTTAGCATAATGCAAGCATAAGTTAAAATCATAAAACTCGGCGTAAGAAAAAAGGAAGAATTTTTCAATTATCTAATTATTACACTGGATCTGTTATACTGGTTAAACCAGCATTAGGGTAGGAAAATGCCCTCTGTATGGTTGGACTGTTTGAAACATTTAAACTTTGTGAGAAAAATGTATTCTGATTTTAGGTAATATAAGAAAGAATAGGTGGTCTATTTGACAGATCCGCCGGTTCCTACAAGTCAAGACCGGATCGATTTCCATCCATACCGTACCCCCGCAACAAGATAGACTGACTTTCCAGCTGCGTGGTAGAAATAAGTCTCGTAAACCCTGATTGACCGGCGTGTCTACATAGGTCGTTACACCAAAGAAGAAGGAGAACAATGCAAAACAATCTAGGATAGTGTAGTAATGGACGATTTTTAGATTGGTACTCAGCCTAAAACCAGCTTATGTTGCTTACCTCTGAATTGGATCGAGAAAGTCCTTTAGGAGCTCGACTTAGAGAATGGCGGGCATTTTCGAGTCAGAAGTAGTACCGTCATTTATGAGGATAAGTGACGAAAGTTTTGGATTCGTGCGTGCATGGTTTATGCCATTTCGGACACCTGTAGACGGGGTGAGATTCGTCGCATCGGTCGTTCCATTGCTGACCGCAGCTCCTACACTCGGAATGAGTTGTACATCGAACGGAGTTTCCAGTACGCCCGATGGGAGAACAACTGTCTCAGCGCTCTGCACACTCGGTAGCATGTTGCTAGTCAGCGGCGGAGGAAGTTGCAGAGGTGGCACAACTTCCGAGAGCAGGATCGAATCAACCGTCGCCTGATTGGCCTGCCCTTGGCTCGACGATGAGCTCAGCTGTTGTGGCTGCTGCTGTGGTTGCGAACTGCGACTGCTGGGAAGAATTTGGGAGCTTGGTATGAGCGTCTCCTGCACGGTGTCGTTGTTGCCGTTGCAGGTTCTTTCAGAGCGCCAGCCTCCACCAACCCCGCGGATGCCCCCGACCGTTCCCGCCCGACCACGGGACGGATCAAAGCAAGGCAGAACCTGCTTGAACTCTTTGCGAAAGTTGTCATTCAGCCAGGCATACAGGAACGGATTGTAACACGTGGAGGACATGGCTGTCAGGTGGGCGATGAAAAAGATTAGATTGTAGAAACGCCAGCTGTTAATGTCCGAGTTAAAGTCGTTGCACATGTTGACGACGTTCAGCGGCAGCCACGAAATGCCAAAGATGGCCACCATGGATATCAGCATGCGGTTCGTGCGCTTCTTGCGATCGCGATCGGCCTCTTCCCGGCGCGATGTCTTGCTACCCGGTTTGGTGCGGGCACGATCGTTCAGGCGTATGGACACGCAAATGTAGCAGAACGCCATGATAATAAACGGAAGCACAAACTGTAATATTGACGTGACAATTGAAAACGTTTTGCGCATTTCCTCCGATGGCCAAAGTTCCTCGCAGTACATCGCACTCGAGGCCACACCCGAGGGGTTATCCGTTCCATTCGAGGCAACACCGTGCAGTCTCATGTACAGTCCATACGGCATGGTTACCATTATGGAAAATGACCATATCAGCACAATGATTGTAATGCAGGTTGATAGCTTCATGCGTGGATGGAATGGGTAGATAATAACGAAGAAGCGATCGATTGCGATCGATGTCAGTGTTAGGGTCGATATGTACACACTGCAACCCTGCGCCAACGGAACCGTGTGACACAACAGCTTCCCAAACACCCAGCGTCTCATGAACGTGTAGGATGGTGTGAATGGCACTGCCAGCACGCACAGCAGTATATCGGAAAGGGCCAGATTTGTGATGAACAGGTTCGTTACCGTCTGCATGGCTTTGTTGCGAAACACGACGTAGCACACGAGTACGTTGCCAAATACGCCCAGAACAAAGATGCTAGAGTAAAGGACACAGAACACGATCTGTACAAGCTTATTTGAGAAAATAATATCGTTGTCTCCGCTCGGCGGTGACACGGTAGAACTATTTGGACTGCCGAAAAGTAGCAGCTCCTCGAGCGTCAATGTGAGATTCGTTGCGTTCGATTGTAAAAGCCCTCTGCTGGACTTTAGCGTGGTGGGTGGAATTGTTACCTCCTGCGGATGCTCCGTGTGATCTAGCACAAGTGACGAAATCGGGGCTGGAGATGTCGTGGCTGCAGAAGCCACCGTCACAGCGCCCACCAAGCTAACCAATCCCAACGCTGGCGTCAGCATTCCGGGGCGTCGTGCAGCAAAGGCACTCTAACTTACGCGATAGCAAAATATTTACGATCACACACGTTCCTAGCGTCTCTCCTATCGAGCGCACTGTCAAGCCGTTTTTGTTCGATTTGCGACTATCCGGGATAAATGTCACTCGCAGACCACCTCGTCCCACGGAAAGTGCAGCTACAGCACGTGCGGGAGCTAGTCTTCGTATGGTATTGCGTGTTTATCTCCGATCATATTTCACACAGTCGTTCTTCTCCGGTTACACAAACACACTCACCAACACACTGGAATGCAGAAACGCTTATCTTGGTGACGAATGTCCTCGGGATGTAACGGGATGTGCTTTTTTGCGCTATTCCAACGCCTGCTGTTTCGTTGAAGCCAATCCTTCAAATACACAGTTTCGTAGTTTTGTCACTCTTTTTCAAGTAGGATTTTCATACAATGTCGATGATTGCATTTTTTGAAGCATTCGAAGTACACGGGATCCTGATAGCAAGGGAGAAAAATGGAAAAGATAGAGTATACATTAATATTTCGATTTATGTAGAGAGCAGATACTTAGACACATATGTCCGCACGTGGTAGTCGCCCGAGACAAATCACATTTCTCCAGATGGTTGCCTATATGGCTGGTAACCGAGATATTCCAGGTCAAAGGGTCCCGCGCCGTTACGTAATGGTAATGGATTGAGTTGGATGTCTCCGATATGGGGGCGGATTATTGAATTTTGATGTGGAATTGATTAGTAGCACTTTAGTCGATATGTGTGAGTTTGCTGGCGACAAGATGTCGTCCAATATAACAGTGGTGTTACTTAATCTACAATAATATATAAGCTGTCAAAATCCGTGTTTGGGTAGTGGTGGATATTGGCAGAACGGAAGGCACAAGCACTTGTATCTCACAACGCGTTGACAGCGTGTATAAACTGATGTGTTCTAATCGTAAGCAATTTGCACTAAGTTACGGAACGTTTATTTTGCCTTATTGATTATTTAGTAAGCCTCTTCGCAGATAATTTTTATCTTTTTATACTTTTTCTTCTTCTTTCTTTCTTCAACGGCGCAACAACCATTGTGGGTCAAGACCTACCTAAGCCGGTAACGAGCTTGGCTATCTGTGTTAGTTTCCACATAGCAGGATAGTCAGTCCTACGTATATAGGGCTCGGCCCATATGAGAATTGAACCCATGACGGTGTTGGGTCGTACGACGTGACGAAAATTTTTAGTTTGCCTTTTGATTTGTTTTGTGACTATGGAAAATACTGTGTTTTTGGGTTGGCAATTGAAATGATGCACCGAATGCAAGATTCATTTTGAAAGCTGTAGGCTTTTAGAACCTCATCGGGATTGGATATGGTCATTTACTAGCTAGTGAGGTAAACCAAATAATTCCATGGTTTATTCTTGTTTACTCACGATGACAGTATGTCCATCTTTTAGCATTATTTTCATCATCTGAGCGTCGATTAAAGGTTTTATGGAACTTACGCAATGATAATGGTAACATCTCCAAACTACCTTAATGCACGTACATCCTACTCTTCGGAGAATAATGAGCTTTAGAACAAGGTGGAAACTTCTATTTTCAGTGTGGACAATCAATTTGTATATTGTATGACATGCTATTGAATTTCAAGAAAAACATTTTTTCTGTACTATTCATTTTTTGTGTGAGTTGACACCAGACAAAAGGCTATACACTCTCATTTCGACAAAACGGTTCATATTAAAACAATGGAGCTAACATCTGGTTGTGAACGTGTTTGAGAATGACGACAACGGACAACTATGAAACTTTTCAGACTGTTCGATGAATATTTCATGTACCTGGCAGGTCTTGAATTCAAACTTGGAATTCACCCTGATATTAAAGTTCCTCTAGGTTTCTCTCTCAGTCAGTTTAAATCGAGTGGTGGTACACAATATAATATGTTTTTGATGTTCATGCGTTCTGAACTCGCTTCACGAGGCTTCTATAGACATCCACTCTAACGCAATATAGTAACTATATCACTTGGCTGTTATTGTTTTCATAAGTAAATCTTATTCTTACTTACTTATCCGGCACTTTAATCGCTTCGCGGTCTTGGCCTGCTGCAGGAGCCCCCGAAACCGCTGATGGACTCGCGCCTTCGTCTGCCAATTAGTTATCCCGGCGTTGATGGCGGACGCCATCTTGCCACCTGAACCACGCCCCTTCTGTCCTTGTGGACGGCCTAAAAGGATTTTACTGGCGAGCTTGACGCGCTGCACGACAGTGAGGTCGTTGAACAGCTCGCACAGCTTGTCGTTGTAGCGGCTCCTCCATTGTCCTTCCACACATACGGGGCCAAATATCCTTCTGATCTCATCCAGCTCTCATCTCATTCAGCTCGCGAAAATGTCGTCAATGGCACATTTTACCCATTTCCTTTTCCATATTTTTTGTAAAAGTTCTAGCTCGATGTGGTTTGTTAAACATCACCATCGGTGGCTGATAGGAATTCTGCTGCTCGACCCCAAACCATTCCATTCTTTTCACTTAAATGGAAAGTTTTCAGCATCCCAACACTGAAGCTCTAGACAATTAATTATTCGGGTAAAGGAAAGTCTTCCAAAGACCCGAGGGAATCGTAAATAATTTTCTCCTTTCTACCGTTGAGCGAACAAAAAGATTGTTCCATTCTCGAAGACATCAGCTATCAAAAATCATCAACACGTGAATACCCCTGCTCGCGATTCTCATACTCCATTGATTCTTTCTTCGGGACACGCGGCTCAGAAAACTGAAACCTCACGGAAAACAAAACAACCAATTGCAAGGCGGCATTTCGTTGTGTGTTTTCCTAGAACGCGCATTGTCTTTGCCAAAGGTTCATAAAGAAAACGTATCTTTTTCCAACTTTTCTAGGTCGCTTATCTCTCGCGCTGTGATCGCTTGTTGGTGCGTTACAAAACCATTTTCTTTCACGCCACACCGAGGCATCGCAGCGCGTTACCATGGTGACAAAGTTTTGCTACCGAAGACCAACCAGGCGTCTCCACCAGGCTTTGAAGATGAACGAGTCGACTTAATTAGTTTCGGAAAAAAGGTTAAACAACGCGATAAGATAAATGAAACCTTCGTGTGGTAAATATTGCAAACAGGTTACAGGTTCGTTGTGCAATATTATTGGTTAAGCTTTAATGGAGCATGGCAACGACCCGTAGATAGTTCTTGCAGAGGAAAAAGCATTACAATTATGAACTAGTACAGCTAATTTAGAGTGAATCTTTTGAGGTTGGAGGTAAATATAAAATAAAGAGAACTTGTATAAAGAATTACGTCGAAAAAAACTATTATAAACATTTAAAAGTTGATTTTTTTAAAGAGAATATATCTTTCATTATCTTTATGTGACTTTAGATAAATAACTATTAACTGCGCGGTGTTTGCGATGTGTAACATTAGGTCTTTGAGAATGAAATAAAAGTTCACACTGATTCGTGTTAAATTTGCTTCAAATGTTGCTAACCCATCGCACCCGGAATTATGTTAATGATTCGAATACTAATGAATACAACGAAGGATACCGAGGGATAGACGTTAAAGTGTTTCCCATCGATTCAGGGCAGGGACCACCGCTCGTCAGTTTGAGCTCTTATGGTTTGGCCAAAATGAAATTTCAGGTAAACCTTGAGCGAGTAGGTTGTCGAGTTACCTACCACATGAAGAATCATGTTTCATCTTTACTCCTACACGATTAATGCAAAGATGCAGTACTTTACATAATATATGATAACCTGCCACAAGTTAAGGAATTCCGAATTATCATGCGGAAAATTTACTAGTTTATCAGTATGGTCATTATCGACACAAGATTGTTCCATTAACCTAAATAGCTGTTGCCGGAGGGATAATTAGTCTTCGATAAGACCGTACCACTATCCAAAAACCATTTGTAAAATTAAACAATCATCCACTAGTAGTCTTTACGTACCCGGGTAAAGTTCTTCACCGCAAAAAATCCAAAAATTTGTTTAACTTATTAAGAAAATGAGGGAACTATTTTAAGTAGCTTTCAGTGTACTTGTTAAGATTTCCTTCGGTTTTACTTTAAAATGGCAAGATAATCTCGTAATGCATTGCTTTAATTATTCTCTGTGTGGAAGGTATGATGGCATTCCCAAAACGAGATGATTGTGTACGGAGCATTTATTCTTGTAGGATAGAAAAAATCTATTATTCGGTGGGTTATTCTGTTGTATTTGTTAGACATCTTATCTACTAGAACTGGTGCGTTACTGGTAACTGGTTAGAAACCTGAGCATTGTTGCATGCAGCTAAACGGAAATGAGAAACTACGCGCATTCTGCACCACAGCGGGACATCAATCGAAACTTTTCTTCAATCGAAAACTGCCCCGCTCAGGTAAGGCCCATGCCCAGCTTTAATGCGACGTTAGAATAAATAAACAAAATTGAAGCCAATCATATAAGCACGGCTAAATATAGAAAATGTCGCTTTTAAAGAAAAGCAGCTAGAAAAAATCTGGAAAAAGGCGTCCCAAAAAGCAAGCAAATGATAAGTAATGATACCATCATTACTTTACTGACCATTGTAATGCAACAGAGTATCTCTGGCAATTCAAACGACGTCGGTAATCTATTTGTAATCTGTCCTCTCTACAAATAGCCCTTCCTCCTTCTTTTTTCGTTGGTAATAATAAGAAGAAATGAAAATCTTGTGCATTCCTGGCAGTCCATCACGAACCGAATCCAGATCCAATCTTCCCGACGTTTCAATTCTTATTCTTGCGAGCATTACTACGCGTTTCCTTAGCAGGAAAAGCAATAATAACCACTCCACTGGTGCGTGACTGTTAAAATCTCTTTGCAAAAACGAAAAGAAATCCCTCTGGTTTCAAAAACTTATTCGTCGACTAACTCCACCGAATCAAAATCCTTGTGGGCTAATCTTCAACATCACCATTTATCACCACGTCACGCACTTTTCGGCGCACCTTCAAACGCTCATCCAATACCCAAAGGAATTGCGCTAAAAAAAAGACTCACGCAAAGGTGAGGATGGAAAACTTTCCAAAACATGTACGAAAAGAATTCTTGCTTCATCCGTTCCTCCAGCCAAAACGGAAATGAAGGTTAAACTGTGTACGAGAAACGAATGCAAGAAAATTTCCTACACGTAGATTATCGACGACCTTCGCCCGTTAATCCATTAAACCCGCTAGGATCGCCACGATTCCGTTGGTAGGGTTTTTTTGGTGCCCTCACACAGATCCCGAGATGGTCGTCATCGTTCCCAGAAATCGATACCATTCTGCGTAATGAATCTCCTTCCCTTCATAGGCTACATTAATCATCGCTGATCGCCTCTAGCTCTAGTGTACAAGCAACCTGTCAATTACATTACAAGGCAGTTAGGCTGCGACACCATTGCACTAGTCACCATCAGTCTCGTTCGCAGTTTAGTCAGCCATGAAAAAATAGCAATGGTCAACGAACGACGCTGGGTCACGCTTGCGACAAGTTGACTTTCAATAAACCACAGGATGTGTAGAGTCGAGCCGAACATGGTTAATTTAAATGTAAGCTTATTCTGTAAATCTTCTGTCTGGTGTAATTTTAATTGAATGAAAATTTTACATTTTACTGCATGAGTTTCACAGTGAAAATATATTTTTTAAGATCTTAAAGCATTATCTCTTATTAACCAACAAGAAGGCGCATTATTATGGCAAACACGGCACGGTTGATCAAACAATTAATGTTAATGTTAATTATGAAATGAAGTAGCTTTACACATGAAGAAGCTCTTCGCATCTCATTAAATAGGTAAGACGCCATTTGGAGCCTGTGTTCCAGGACTGGGGAGGGATTTATTAAAATGATCTAAAATTGTGGACACACTGGATTAGAGATTTAACTATACGAAGCTCGACATATTCTCCAAAACCTCTCCGGGAGCTGGTCAATCGGGTAAAGTCGAAGAGGATTCGTAGAAGTCATCACTGTGGTTCAAATTCCTTGGTGAGGCAGAGGCAGGACGGTTCGTTGAAAACATTTGATCTTTTTTCTTATTCCTTCGTGCTTCCGCATTCTCCCGAACAGCACCAACATAGCGACAGATTCGTATATTATTCATCAACACCTGGGAAAGCATTTTCGGAGCGCAAACACGATATTTATTTTCCCAGATATTTATCCAACAGCCTCTTGGTCCGGGTACTTTGGCCCCTTACCAAGAACCTCTCCTGGAGGCTTAGGAAGTAGCTAGCACTCTTAGAGTGGAAAATATATTATCATCTCCCGAGCTGTCCTCGTACTTGCGTATTATTGCTGTATATGTGCCGAGGTTGCCGTTTTCGTGCATGTCTTCCATTCCATCGTTTTTTTTTTGTCCGTAGAGCAAAAATTGAAAAAAAACCCAAACTCTTTTCAATTAACGGAACGAAAATTGCTTTCCCTAGCGAATTTCTCAAACTCTCCATTATCCACTCAGCTTCTGAGAAGCCACGGCCGTTCCAGTCCAACATCACTCACAATCACTGTGCTGAGCCGCACAAACGCACGTACGCCTCCTTTCTATAATTCATTTTCCGATCCTCGATGGCAATAACATTGGAAATACTTTCCTCGTATTATATTTTCCTTTTTCTCTTTTTCTCTCGCTCTCTTTCTCTCTGTTATATAGATATAAGATATATATCTATATATATATATATATATATATATATATAT
>KB680068.1:0-17374 GCA_000349165.1 Anopheles christyi | reverse complement strand
AAAAAAGCTGCTTTTCATTCGACTGGTTATAGTTGATTACTTATATTTAAAAAGTAACATATAATGAACATGATCGTTTTGAATAAGAATGCAGTACAAGAACAGGAGATACATTATTAGTGTTATCTATTTTTTTTATTCTTTTCTCGTGTACATACTATTGATGCCTTTCTCCTTTTTCCAACAACGAGAGTAATGGATGCATAACAAAACTTATAAATATTTTTCCAATCTCAAACATTTACAAAATTTACAAAAAATGCAATCCTTCTATAAATGTCTACATTCCAATTCAAAACAGCAAAATGATTTATAGTCACATGTACAAAAAATGCCGCTTTCGCAAGTGTTCTTTACATCCGTTTCGATTCCTCTTATTTATCCAAGAGAATTTTGAACCTTAGAGCCATTTTCGGCTCGAACATTTCTTTTTTGCATTGCGCTATCGTTTGAGAGAAGAAAAAAAAAAACAAATAGTCTGTTGATGCATTCCTTTCTACGATTATGCTGTACATTATGCTGCCTTTTTCAACCACATAAAGTTTGGGGAGTCAAGAATCCGAGTGAGAGAGAGACAGAATGCAGATGAAAAAAGTTGAAAAAAATATTACTTAACTTCATGCGTTGCAACATGGCTGGCTGTCTCAAAGTACGACGCGACCAAAATAAATTTCACACATCCGGATTTGTCGTCTGATTTGTCGGCTCCCTTCGAATCGCTTTTTTCCCTTCCGCTGCAACTTCGGTGACGTTGAATACCGTCTGGAGACGCGTCTGGAATAGCTCCGTGGTATTTGCTGCATCAAAAAGCAAGTAAAAAAATCTAACAAATCGTCTGGTAAGTAGGAAATTTGGCGAAGCGGTGACGTCATTTGCAAAGCGCAACCATACAGATTCTACCATATCGAGCTGAGGAGATGGCCGCTACTATCGTTGGAAAACTCATAAAACCAAGCGACAAGCTACTCGTGTCGTTTTCCACGCACGTTTTTCGCTCGTGGTTTGCTTTTTTCATCACTCTTTTTTTATTTTATTTTTTGCCTTTATTCCAGACATTCAGGGACAGGGACACGTGCCTTCCAACAAACTCCAACAAGTGAAAGTTGCTGACATCCGACGCAGGAAATGGCTTGTCAGTTGACTTTGAACTTCGGGCCATTAATAGTCACTACTGTTGCAATACGAACAATTGTAGGAATAACGCTGATATCATCTATGATTTCATAATTTTTTTGAAGCTTTGGTTTGTTTTATTAAGAATTTTGGAATGGCTTGTCAGAACTCCTTTTATTTTAATGTATTTATTGGTTTTGAAATAACATCTTATAGTAGGAAAACTAATAACATTAGACCTCGCTGATAGGCAATCTGAAGATACAAAGGGATCAAAGTGTATTAATGAAATAAATATAGATAATCAGTAATAATTATAAGATTATGAAAATTATTCCCCAAAGAAAATGTTTGACAACGCCTCAGGAGCATATCGTACGTTTTGGCAACTCTCATGTTCCACTTTAAGATGCAGCTCACTAACAAGTGAGCACCCATCCACTACGGGAAGTGGCTCTCGCAGACATTCTTCATCCCGTTGGCCAAAGGGTGTGGAGCATGGCAAAATTCCCCACACCACAAATGAATTACAGACAACTACTTTAAAAGCATACGGAAAACTCTTTTGTGAATGCCCCCGCGAGGGGGAAGGATCGAAAAACAAGATTAATTTCCAAATGTCTACAGATAAACAGGAACCACAGGAGTGTTTGGGTGCAGGACGTCACCGTCATGAAAGGAAATGTACCGCCTTACTTCGGTGGAAAAAGTATTTTGTATTTTTACGCCAGTTCTGTGACCTCCGTGATCGAGTTAAAAAGACCCACAACAAATCCCACAATGTTGCATTCCCGCACATCGCGCACACACTTTTGGAAGATGTGTGGAACAGCTCAGCTGTGTCGTCTGCGCCCTAGGCCCCGGTCTTCCCTCCCAAGAACTCCCAGCGGGGTATGGTTTCCTTTGCTCGCGGGCCACCAAAAGGCAACTCGACCGTGTGCAGATCCGGTGTGATAGGGGTAGTGGAACATTGTTGAGATTCTCCGCTTAAGCCACAATTTCCGCCAGAGTGCCAGACGTTCCGCACGTGCATTGTCTGTTGCGGTTGACGCGCGAGCACGCCTGGCGTATGCCACTCGAGCTCCCCGTCCCAGTTGTGCATAATGCGATCGACTACAACGAGGACAGAAGTGTGTGTGTGTGTATGTGTTTTGTTTTTTCGAGTAAACGAGACCAGTGCCGACAATTTAGCGCCAGTCGCCGTGAATTAACATCAATTGCACGTCGGACCTGTCCTCCAGACGGTAATGCTCCGCACATTTGGCAGCGTCTTTCACCATTCTTCTTTTCGTCATGAATGAGCGCGTGACACAGATGTTGGTGTTGTTGGTGTTTTGTATGTCGCACATGGCACATGGCGAGCAGTGAGCGTATCTGCATGATTTAATTGTGCTACGATCATTGTGGCTAAGGAGGATGGCGTTAAACCTTGGCAGCTTGGCATAAAAAAATAAAAGAAAAGATCACTCCGACCGTCTATGGCCGTGGATTTCGAGCTTCAACGTCGACAGGGTCGGAGAAACGCTGCAGTCGGTGCAATTTAACTCATGAGTTCTTTAATAATGACACTAGCGATGAACCGGAAATTGCGAACGCCGTTTCCGTCCATAAATTAGCGCGACTACACACAGTCAACATGGGGAAACTATTCAAGAGCAGTATATGAATGAACAATGAATTGATCTCGAGGATTCAAGCTATTGGATGGATAGCTTACATGGTTTTGGTTATTGTTTTGTATTTGTGTTTGTATAAATAGGCATCGATCGAGATACATTGATGGTTATTCAAAAAGATTTATGTTTTACCAAGGCTGGTGTGTGAATTCAGACAATTTTTATTACATTATCCTTTGTTTGAAGATATTTTCAACTGTTCTATTGAATCTTTATTCTTGTAAAATTAACAAAAACATAAAACTACGTGTTTGATGTTAGTATGATCACATCAACACATATAACCCATTTATGAAAGTTGTACCGCACTGCAAGCTTTCGATTCTCGGACAGGTTTGGGAACAAGATAAACTAAACATCGTACGTGCAAGAATCAAATGCAGCAAGTTGCAAGAGAAACAAATGTCCCTTTCCAGATTAATAACTGTCATGGTGTTGAACGAGCTCTTTTTTCTCCTCGTCCATACGGTGAACGAGAGAAATTCCTATAATGTTCACAAATGCTCTAATCTACCGGAGAATGTCGGATAGAATCAAACCACACACACACCGGGGGATATTGCCCAAGAAAGCATGTCACCGAAAAAAGTAAAGCAGAAATGATAAATGATGGACGGCTTAGAATTGTCGACATGGTTCGATAAAATATAGTGATCTTGATTTGGTCGACATGCTAGCTAAGGCATCGTACAAGGACGCTGTAAGAAGACGGTAGAATGGGCACAACGAAAGTAAGCGTTTAAGGTTAAGGTGTGTTCGACGATTTTAGGCACAGAAAGTTGTATTGGTGGCTTACGATTATGGTTCGTTTGGTCAGCTGACGAAAGATAATTGATTTCTGTGGAATCAACTCTAGACAAGTTAAATTTTTGAACGATTTTAGGCTACCATATAAATTAGAGGCAAAAACACACCAAATAAAAGAGGTCACCTGAAATCTTCAAGTAATGGAATACATTTTCACTTCAAGTTGATAATTTCGTATTCCAATTTCGCCACAATTTCGTGTCTGTAGGAAGGGGAACGAGTTCAGCATGCGTCATGAAATCATCCCGACACTGGGCAGATGGGGTCCATTTTCAAAATTGCGTGTATGACTCGGTAAATATGTCGCTCAATATCTGGGTTAAAAGATCGATTGTCGTCAGCTAATGGACACAAAAATTTGGTCGCTTTCCAATTAAAGTACCGATCGCGTCAATCGGATGACGTACAGAAATTATTTTTACTTTCTAAACAGTTACCTTTTTCAGAACAGCAAACTCACCCACTATTTTGCAAACCTTATACTGCTGAGCTGCACGTACAAACATACCGCGGCGGGTGGCATGGAACCTAAGGCGACAACATGAATCATCAGAGATCGTTGATCAGAGGTTGAAATTCAAATACCTACTACGTAGGAGACTAAAAATAATACACAAACCCCAAATGGCATTTCGGCATTGATGTCGAATCTGGATATTGCAGCGGGGAGCTATCATGACATCATAAGACAACATACAGTCAGAAGTCGTTCGGTATTGTTTCGGAGGAAACCATATTGATTGTGGGCACATCCAGTAAGTTTAAATGGCACGTATTTTCTAAACGATCGGTATTTTAAGAGCTATACCTCAACCTTGCTTCTTTTGTACGTCCATTTACGTGATGATCACTGTTCAGCCGTCGTCAGCTACTGCTGTGTGGCCATCACATCTCTTAAAAGAAGAGCGTCACCATCAACTTACAGAAATAAATTCATGGTTTTGTAACGATACGCTCGATCTCTGGTTTTTTGTTCTTCCAGTTCTTAAAATGTTATCCTTACACCCAAAAAAACACCCCTGTAGACGAGTTTATGCGATGCAAAGTGCATGCTTATGCTCTTATTTCTTCCCACTCATCGTCTGATGTACCACGATGTTGTGCGGGAATGCTGGGTCGGCAGCATGTCAACAAACTCTCACTTCTTTGCATTTCTCACGCGCCCACCCGTTACGCTGGGTGGTGGGTTCGGTGCGCATCTTCTGGACAGAACTCCCAGGCCACACCATGTGGGAACTGTGGCGTACCAAAAACAACGTGTACCAAAACCCAAACCAAGGTGGCAAACGTTGGGATGGAAGACAGGCAGTCACAACAACAAACTGTTCGGCAAGGTGTGAATATACACATTTTTCGTCTAATTAACACCTTTCGAATTATTCGACGCCCGGTTTACGCCAAGGTTTTTTCAGTAAATATTTTCATTCCCTCTTGGCCGCCCTCTATGGGTGAGCCGCACGTTTTCCTTCGTTCCCCCTCCGTTGCAGTTGGCTCCACCAACAACTTTGATCGTTCCATCCCGATTGGTTTCTTTGTGTGTATGTGTACAGGGATTGTGTGTGTGATGTTAATGATTGTAGGTTACACCCGAGAACTCCTTGCTTGTGTAGACAGAGAAAAACAGAGAGAGAGAGAGAGAGAGAGAGAGAGAGAGAGAGAGAGAAACGGGAGTGCCCTTCTAGCATAACATAATGAGGACAGCAGTCACCCCGGAGGGAGGCTGGATCGGAACCCATTGCTGGTCGCTGCAGCATTCGATGGTGTTGTTATTGTTGTTTGAGGGCGCTTTCGTAGTCGTTCACTTCTGTGCAGTGTTTATTTTCTCAAAACCACATAAGATGGTCAACGGCGATGATCATCGCCCTGCGGAGGTCTTTTTATTTACATCCTACACCGAAGTTTTGTTTTGGTTAGCTTTGTCGCACTACTCCTGAGGTCTATGGTTGTTCGTTTACTTGCCAAGGCTCGAGCTGTCAGGTTTTCGGTGTCTTCATCAAACATAGTGTGATTAACCAATGAATATCTCGCGAGTACTGTTTAATTTTTATTCTAGCTTGTATTGATTTTTCCGTAAAAAGAAAAAACATTCTTTTGGGAAGATCACATTTGTCTTCAAGTAATGAATTAAAAACATAAATCAGAGCACTTTTCTCAAGCATACATTGAATAGGAGATCTTACATAAAAATTCCTGATCTTTATTTAGTGTCTTTATTATCAGCAATTCAATCCGACCTGACTGCATTAAAACCAACCGAAACAACCTAACCGACCGAACCTCGGCATTCAGACGCATCAGTGCTTAGTGACTACTAAAGGTCTCTTGCGTTTGCAGTTGTTCCCTTCTCCTAAAAACCTGTTCCTTTCGAAGACAACGACCACAAGGCTGCAGCAGCACCAGCAGCCAAAGCGTATCGATGTTTGGGATTGAACTGGGATCGGTTCCCGGCTTAATCAAACGTCCTCTTCAATACACAGACCAACCGCACTTTTATGCCGCTATAAAATATAGTAATAACAATAAAAATGTTGATATTTATTTATTTAAGAATCCAGCCGCCATCCATGATTCGACTCGCTCTAAATAGGCTAACGCGTTGGTCAAGAGTTCACGAAAGCAAGCGGCTTGTTGTTCAATATCCATGCTCGTTTTTTGGCCTGAGAATTTATCATCGATTTGGGCATCTTGATTTAAGGGTGCCAAAAGGTAAACTAGCTCAATCAATTACTCTACAAACGGCATTAAAAATGGTTGAATTTATCTTCAAGTGTGCTTACACCCTTCCAAACACTTAACGTAAATATGAAACATCAACTTGTTTGCTCTTTGCCAAAACTATACAGTCGATTGATTTGTTACCTTACACAGAGCTAGAATTTTGTTTACTTTTCGTACCAAAAATTTCCCCCAAAATCTTCCTGTCAATGCCAAACTCTTGGTTTATATCATGCGGTGCAATTCAATTTCCATCCTCCATTCCAACTTGGCGACCTGTGATCTTCCCATGCCCGATGACTCACGGTGTTGAACGGCTGATTCGCCATCACCTACGTGGTCGTGGTGCGTGGTCGTCGTGTCTGGCGAAATTCCTGGCATTTGTTACCTCCTGCTTTGACGGGTTTCGCTGGTTAGCTTGCCGCCCGAATTGGAGGCTTTAATTGATCGTCAACTCTGCCGAATACGGTGTCCTTGACTCTCGTCCTCGGGCTAACTGGACAGTCTACGACGCCGAATTAATTAAGTCATTCAAACAAGCCAAACTCCGCCAAAGATTCACCCAGGAAGAGAGGAGCCGAGTGTAATTTTCGATTTCGTCCCCCATACACCCTACTCTGGCTACACTCATGGTCTACTAGCAGTGGGATGGCTGCGCACGGTGACCACCAGGTAGGAACTGCATGAACCCCGACCGACGCTGGCTTGACGATTAAAAGGCGTCTTTTATCGTGTCTCACCTACAGTCTCTCAGCTCTTTCGCGATTACATTGCACGATTGGCCACCTCCTTCTTGCTTCTCGCGTTAATCTGCATAAATTAATGACGGTTCGGTTTGCTTGTGCAGTGCGACGAGCGCATGTTACTCTGCTCCGCGGGAATAAAAGATCACCCAAGAACAGCTTAATCGTGCATTGATCTGTTTTTTTCATCCTTCTATTTTCTTTACCGCATCTTCATTCCCGTGGAACGCGTCTGTTTGTTGTTGTTGTTGTTGAATTTGTGTGTGATTGTGTGTGTGTGTTTGTCTTTTACCTTACCGCACACCAACATCCAATCAGATTGGTTGCTTTTGTTGCTTCCCATATCGATCTTCCCAGACAGCATTTCTCATTCGTTTTGAATTATTCGTCGCTTTTCACTGCTCACCGAAACCGCGTGTCGCCTTAAGGGCGAGGTAATGAGATCGATAAAAAAAGTGTTCTTCTCCATAATTCCTTTCTCACCGCTCCCAGCCCGTCATGTGATGCAGGTTAGGGCTGCTTCCGCAGGCAAAATCATTCCATCTTGAAAAATCGGTCAAATCTCATTCCAATCCTATCGCAACAGTAACGATAGCGCCAAAAAGAGGATCAACTGATTTGCTGTGTAGGCGAACGGGAAACTGTTTGCTTACCACTTTCATAGCCGATCTCACAACCGTCTTTGGTGCGATCCCCCATGTCGGTGTGCCTCGGTGGAGAGGAACGAAAAATTCGAGCAAACGAACGGATGAAGTGGTATCGTTCAACACAAACCCGTCAAAATCACTCTTCACTGCCACGCTTCCTGCCTACGATCGGCCACTTACTGTCAGCTGAATAGTTCGTGACTCCTTCAGGTTCGGCTTAAGCCTCTCACCAGACTCGCTTTACGACACTACATATTATCTTTTAACACACTCGTACCGTACGCTCTTTAGAGGGAATGTAAAATTTATAACTAAAACACCATTTGTGCCACCTACGGGGACTAAATAAAAATGACCACACATGGGTACAGGGGATGGTTTGGATGGGAACTTTTCAATATTTAACCACTCCAATCGGTCGTTGGGATGGTGAGCTGGATTGTGTGAATATAGACATCAACTGTTTGCACGTAAAAATAATAATCCGTGTGTGTTTTCTAATGCATAAATTGATTTATTGTCTCTAAACAAGGTGAGAATTTACATTCAATTCAATGGTTTGGTTACATAAAACTTTTGGATGGATTTATTTTATTTAACAGGAAAGCATACCAACAAAAATGTTGCTGTTAATGTTTGTTAAACAGTTATGCTGCTATTTCTTGTTTTTTGTTTTGTATAAAATGAAATGTATGTATTGATGTTCTATTGATGACTATTATTTCACTTTTGAATGAACAAAATACAAAAATGTGTCTTTTATGTAGAACTTTTGCAAAATAAACTTACCCAATTTTTTTATGTAAATATATAAGTTTTCATTCATGTTTTAATAAGACAAAATTAACCACAACAAACAATTCACATCTTTTTTAAGTTATTATCCCTATGGCATCCATATTTATTACATTATCATAACGAGTTCAAAACTCATGATTAAGTAAGGTTGGCAAATTTGATTAATTTGTTTTAACATAAATTGAATTCAATGAGCGTTGAAAGAAGGAAGCATATTTTAGATTAATTAAAAATTGGTATCTTCCTGCACAATTAACCTGTTTTATCAGAGTAAATATCATCGCTATCCAATTATCACGCTTTTTTGGTCAAAGATGGAAAAAAGGTTGGTATTTGACCAACACATTTCAAACGATGATAAATAACGCTGTAAATTTGTCAAACGAACCTGTACACTGTGGTGCGTTCGGTGCTTTTCGCAGCTACCCGACCTGATAATTTATTTCCCTCCTCAGCTAGTAATGCGATAATTTGCGCTTCAGCTCATTACGACTAATTTGAAATGTTTGCATTTGTTTATCGTCGTCTGTTTTTATCTTCTGTTTTCTGTTCGAAAACACTTGCCGGCATTTACTCAGGCATAAATCTTTACCATCTAAACTGTGGCCGCTAAGTTTGCTGCCATATTCACCAGTTACTCCGTCTTGCGATAGCTGCTAGCGAAAGACATGCAACCGGTTAGAGACAATGGGCAATATGGTTGACTATTTCCTTCCCTACACTTGATACTCCACGAACGCACGAGGTCAATTGAGCGAGCGACTTAAGTCAAATGATCACAAATTGTATTAATTCATTAACCAACGTAGCGCCATTCGCACGACAGCCTAATGCATGCACAAATTCGCAAAAAAAAACCGGTGCAGAAAAATGTCGATGCTTCAGCGTACCGTATCGTGCACTATTTTGACGATTTTCCCGTGCTTTTATATAGCTTCGTGAAAGTCGAGTGGCTGACGCTAGTGTGGGAAAATAGTGTGTTCGGTTTGAAATAATTCCTGATGCGGTGGATGGCAACACAACCGGAACCGGTGAGAGAACGGAGACAGCCAGGTTTTGGGAAGAAAACGTACCGGGAACTAATTGTCAAAAAATTAGTCCACCGTACGGGTGAAAGGCGCTTTGGTCGCATTTGCATAATTTAAACCTAATTGATTTGGTTAATTGAAATTAACGACCGACTGCGTCTGTATCGTGTGCCCCAGCCTTCAGCGCGCTTGCTTGATCCACTCGCGCATCAGTGATTCACTCGCGTTGAAACGATCCCAAATTATGGTTGAGAAAAGTTTGTGGCAGTTCCGATGCTTACCCTAGAAAAGAACTGAGCATTACCGTTCAGCCAATGATAGTCAATGAATTAAGGCACGGGATAAGAATGATTTAATGTCTGTCGAGGTGTTAACAGTATCTTTCTGTCCATCCAAATTGAAAAGTTACCATGTGGATTATTAATTTTTAGTTTTTTCATTTCTATGTGGTGCACATACATGGTTTTATGTACCAGCTAGTAAACTTGAAGGATAAAAAGAGAATTATTGTATCCATTTCAAAAATGTACCAAAGTGATGGATTTGAGAGAATTAAGCACACTGAAAAGAGTTAAACAGTGAAATAATCACGGATCATAAACGTTCGGATGGGGATCAAATCTCATTCAGTTTGCTTCCCAGAGCTTCCCAGGATAATTAATTAACCCCAAAATCAATATAAAATTGAAAACATAATTAGCTTTTGTGTTCTTAATATATTTTATACATGGTTTTTATCCAATTTTAGGATAAAACATAACAGTAAAAATGTATAATGATTACACGGAGAAAAGTAACAATATTTCAATCAATACCTCGTGTTATATTAATATTCGGGAACGAAAAAGCCTCACCTCAGCTTCCAGCACAACATCCGGCACAGACGAAACGCTACTAAATGAGCTGCTCATTTTCCAATTTCCATGAAAACCCAAAAATGCCAAACGAAATCGGTAAACTGTACGATAGCGATCATGCTCACATACGCAATCAAGTTGCGTAGGCCACCGAACGTGCTGTGTAAATTGGCTTCACGGTACATTTTGTGTCGGCTTGCATCAACCATGGTAAAATTGAAAGAAAAAAAGAGCGCTGCGGAAAACGATGCAATCAAAGAGGTGCAATCGTGAAACGCAGCACATTATAGCTTTCGTCGATTCCATCCTACCTGGGCGGTTTCGAGAAAAGTTAAACCGCGTGGAAGCACCACGCAACGTTATGGGTGAAAAATTGGCCACCGATTCTCCGGGGTGCCAGTTAGGGGTATTTAATTAATTATGGCGCCGATCAGTGTTGGTGTAATAGCTCGTCGCAATTCGTAATCAGCATCAAACGATCGAACTCAACAGTCGATTGGGATTTTTGCCAAGTTTTTCGCACAACATCTTCGGCGGACAACGTTACACCTTTCATTTTTACTGCTTTCACTCTCACTGCGCGTTAATTGAAGGTTTGATTGAACAACGTGCATAGTAGGCAGAGAGGTATGAAATTGATGATTAGAAGATCATCCTTTTGTTGCATTATACACAACAGTGTGCTTGCTTCTCATAGTTTAAACAATAGATCGGCTCTCAAGATTACAACCAGACAATAATAAGTTATAAGAATTGCTCTCGATCAATCAACGAGTGACGTAGAACCAGCTAAACTGTTTCATTTCTTCGAAATGTGTTGCGTGTACAACCTGCCCTGAATTAACCTTGACCAGCCTTCCTAGGCATGAGGTGGGTCAATAACCCTGGCCAGCCTTTACCAATCTTGCGCAATAAAATCAAGAACACTGTACTATAAAAGCAAGAGTGCTACTATGTTACGGACATCAGAAGTGCCTTTCGTCTATAAATCAGTTTATCATGAAACCTGCGGCCTGAACTTTACGCCAACGACATCTCAGCAGGGAACCGGAGAGAACAAAGCAGTTATCCATCAAGCACGGATGACTTTTCCCACGCCCACGATACATAACGCAAAAATTCTTACACGAAACTCGTTTGACAAGCCTGAACATGCTCCACATTCATCTGAGCGCTGGATAGAGTGGAATAATTTAAAATCTTGTCATAAGAATTGGCTACCTTTACAGTCCGACATCATTGCCTGTACCCGTATTCATGAAGCAATTATCGGTGAAATATCGGTTTGTTGTTTTCATTTTCAATTGAAGGATTTCAATTAATGAAAACACTCATATGGCACACGATGTGTCAATGTGCCATTATTTCAAGGAAGCTGATTTAAATGAACAGCATATTTTTTAAATCATCTTTGGCGAATCGTACTTTATTATAAGTATTAGCTTCTCTCCGGATCAATAACGGGTGACATCAGTTTTACTCACACATCCGCACTTTTATGTTTCAAAAGCAATCGCTTAGGCACTTAGGTAAGCAGAGCAAATGAGCCGTTAAAAGTAAAAGGTAAAGTTATGAAAAATTCTGTTCGAAAAATCGAGTATTAAACCATTGTTAATCATGAGTAAAAATCCATCATTCGCTTGTTCTTATAAGAGCGTGCTGAGAACATAACTAGGCGCTAAGTGTAAATATGTTTTTTACACTTCCTGAAATTGAAATTAAATAAATAGTCAAATTAACAAAAAAAAAAAAAAATTAATGCTGGTATGTCAGGACAGGAATTCCCTGCTTGTAGTATATGACGAGAAATTGCAACGATGTTACAACAACAATACTCAAATTAGCACACCTATAATACTCATCTTGATACTTAGTGCAACACCCGAACACAAGCCATTAGTCTTCGGCTATTTAGACAATGCATACTTTCTAATTACAATATATGAGTCCCTCTATAACAATAATCATCGCCTCGATCGGCGAAAGTCGTGTGTTTTGGTGGCAAAAATACTGATTTAAATTTCACCACAAATTTACCTACTTTCAATTTTAATTACCACGCCTCACCAAATGGAACACCGCCGCTTTCCGCTATTTTCCCTGAAGGTTGAACGAACTATCATAGGGCACACCGAAACGCACTAATTGTAGCTTATTCATCACAGAAATAAAATTAACCTCAAACAGGCGGTTCCCTACAAGGGAAGTGGAGGGAAACCTGGGCGAGAGAGTGCAATAATCTTTAATTTGGAAATGCAAAAGCGAAAGCGAACGTCTAATTGCAAACTCGGTAGACACACTTGCTTTAACGAAAGTTGCATGATCGTAATGTGTGCCTAAATCATCGCTAAGGCTAGTTAATTATTTTTATTCGTGTGCAGTATCTAACAGTAACAGCAACAGATATGGAGTGTGTAAGCATACAGAGAAAACAGAGGCAAATGTTAAGTACAAATTTCAATTTAATTAATTTGTATGTAGCATATTTGAATCCTTTTAAGACGACTTTTTTTTTATGATTCAGTGATAACAATTTGTTATTTTGGCCAAACTTAAAGACTGTTTTAGGAGGTCATGTTTAAACTGTTCAGCCCCAATAACGTCACATTTATCTTAAACATAATTCGTTATAAAATCCCACACAGATGACTTAAAAATATGCAACACACGTGAAGCTCTCTTTCGTTGCATCCAGCAACAAATAATCTCACAAAATCATCAAATAAAATTGGTGCATTTCGCTGACAAATGTTTATGCATTGCAATGTCGACGATTGAGGGGCATTATTCAAAATACAAATCAGATTACCATAACATGCCAGATCAAAACAGCTCAAACATTGGCTCAGTAGAGCACTCGATGATGTCGGGAGGCGTCAGCAGTAAACCGATTAGACCGACTTATACGCTTTCGAATGGATGGTCAAAAGGTTCGTGCACTTCATGAAATACATCCGCGTTGTAAGTTGACAAAGCATCTTATGCATTCGTTTTAGGTTCGCTACTAAAGAAGCTTTATGACTTGAAGGATCATTGAGCTGACGTCAAAGCCACAAAGATAGGGAAAATGAACCAATCATAACATGTCATACAAATCCAATAAACAAGGGCTTATCTGAGGTTGTCCATAGTAGTAATAGATCACAATTAAACCAAAACATAAATTGATTCATGTTTGGGTCAATGAAACATTGTTAAATATGTTTAGATATTTTTTACAGTCCTTTTGAATATTTCGACTTGAGATAAAAATGCTAAGACAAAGAAATATACAGCCAGATTTTCCTGCATGCGATACCTATATATCGCGGAAGTCAGGTGCGTGGGAAGGAAAGTAAAGACGGTAAAACCGATTTTCACCTGAAATTACATCATACTGCTCTCGATTGAACATGGCATGAATGGGGCAAGTGTGCTTAACATAAATATCACCAGTACAACCGAAAGTTTGAGAGAGAAAAACAACAACTCCTACGCTTCGTTCGCCCCAGTTACCAGGCCCATTGCTTCATCGAGCGTCCAGAACACTTACAGTAACCGAAAGCGGAAATTGAAAAGGTAATTTGAGCTAAAATTAGGATTGCATAAATTCCACCATCTGATAAACAACGTGAAACTGGATCAGCAGAAAATAGAAACGGGCCAACGGTAGGAGAGCAAGCGTACTAAAACCAGACGCCAAAAAGCCAACGTCCTCCTACGCAACGTGTGATCGGTGAATCAGGCGGATAAATCGGATGAGTTAACGAACACACAATCACGCGATCGTTGCAAATAAACTTATAATCACACGGAAAACCAGACAGCATCGATTCATTGAATAGTGGGCGTTCAGGCGATCCATAACCTTCTTGCAGAATCATCAATGAAAATTCTTATTGCAGCACGTTACATTGAAGCAAAATGTTCACGCCAGAATATTAAGCACGTTTTATTGTTTTCGAAATTTCAGAAACGAGCTCAGGGTCTCTAGATTGTTTCAACGTATGTTCTTCTGTATTATTTAACATTTAGCAACAGTCCCTACCGTCAAGAATCATTTGTCTGTTCATTATTACGCCTTAGCTAGAAATAGCTAAGTACTGCTTGTAAAATTTCTCACACACTTCAATTTTGAGCGATTTCAGATGCTTTTTTCTATAGGGATGTGATGGATATTTAAATGGAAAGTGAAACACAAAACAACATCATTTTTTATGAAGTTCACATCACACATATCTACACATAAAGTCTCCCCTTTTGCCATTTGATCCTCTAAACATGGCTTAACCTTTGTAGGGCTGCTGTTTGTTTGTTTGGTGTATTAATGCTTGCCTCCTTGTACACGATGTCTACTTATGAGAGAGTTTGAAAAAAAAACGCCCTCTTCAATGTGCTATTTTAAGAGACAACAAATTTTCATGGGAAACTTTTTAATGTTTTTTGTGGTCTTAGAAAAAGATAGCATATTATATTATTTTTGCTTATGATTTTTGGAAGGCTGAATAACGTGTTCTATATTTACGGTTGTTAACAAAGCGAATGTCAAGCCTATTGTTGCGTGGTTTGTTAATCATGCTTTTTTAGGAACATCACATCATTCAACGAAGAAAGTGTGATTTATGGTGTCTGCTACCTTATTAAGCTGATGATGTACGAACAATTTTTCTTACATTAGTGACTTTGAAAGAAGAATCAGCAACTACGATTCTTCCTCTAATATCGCATCCGTTTGAGTTTGCTAAGGAAATTGCTTATTTTTAATACACTTTGCACTTCTTCAAAAGTATCATTATGTTTCTGTTATAATTTTCGATTAAAACCTGGTTCATAATATTGTGATATTTGGAATGTGTTCACTTTTAACTTTAATTTTAATTTAAACCACTTCCCTTTTCAGTATATGATATATCTCATATTACGTGCGTTCTTGAAGATGTGTGTCTGAGCGGATGCAAATAAAAATGTAAAAAAGCACAGATAAGATCATTTACAATCATAATTTTAAAATGGAATACAACAAACAGTTCATCAACATTAAGTCAAGTTGTGCATTATAAAAAAAAATCTAAATCGGATTTGATAGAACATAGAAGATACGAATGACTGCAGTGAATGTTTAAGTAGCGAACTTTTGTGTTTCTTGTTATGAAAATATTTAAGCAAAATATTTTAATATCTTTTTAAATTGTATTCAATTATACGCATATCGACAGATTTGATCTTCAATCATAATAAAAAAAATGACAATGATTATTCTATGTTTTTTATGTGACGAACAACAAAACATTGATAATGCGTCATGTTTCCGGTGTAAAAAATCTTTTACACACACATTTATTATGAATAGCCTTGAAACTATACAAATTCGGAAACAAGATAACTCTAGGTTTGCACTCTTCTTCAACTCTTCAATTAGCCTCCTACTGATAAAAATTAAAAATTGTAAATGTTACAACCAGTACTAACGCACAAGATATTAAAACGCATTTTTTTCCCCATCTTCTCATCTTGGGGTATTCTACCGGGCACATAGAAGCACAGTACACACATGTAGACTGCAATGCCTTCTAGTCTAGTCAGGTCATTTTCGACTTCTTTCCTAATATAGCAGCCTTTTTTCATCTGAACTTGTGTCCTGTCAATAAAGATGCATCAGTAAGAGATACCAATTTGGGCTTCGTTCGTGAATTGGCGTTAATTACATATATCTTCTTTTGTGAGTTTGATGCGCGATTTGGTTACCAATGCTAATCTATTTTTCTTCGCAGTATTGGCGAAATGCTTAAAAAAAAAAAATTATTCGTATAAAAGTATGCGACTTTCACCATCATTAATTCAATGTTTTCAAATGTCTGTTTTCTACAATTAAAAGTAAACCCATTAACTATTGTGATACACACTTATAAAGTAGTTGCAGGAAAAACAATAGCACCATCTCACAATCACTGTCCCACTAGAGGATAATCGTTTGACCTCTATACATATTCAAGGCAGAGAGCACTACTTTGTGCCCCCAATTGGAAGTGATAGCGAAAGTAGGACAGGAAATCGATGTTTAACCCAAATTGACGCTGTCTTATCTAAATTAAACAATGAAATCACAGCGGTACTGCAAGAATTTCTTAAGTGTGTTACACCCTTTTTTCTCCGCACCAAACGTTCACAACAAATTTCGATAAATAAGAATGAAAAGCTTAAAAAAAACTATTGTACGATATACAGGCGGCTTGTAAGTAGGTTTCGTTTCATCAAAACTATGTTCTATAAGAGCTTGCAATTAAACGAATGTGATGGTCAATGTTCTAGAAATCCTAGAATGATGTTACCTATGCAAAGTGAATATTAATTTGAAATGTTCTAATGTTTCTAAAAGGATATTTATTGTAAAACGTGTATCAATTTGTAAACCTGTTTGTGATACATTTGTGATTGTACAGAGTGTAAAAGTCTAATTAATCTTTTTTAAATAAAATTTTTCTAACTCGATAAGAACTATCTCTCTTATATAACTATACATTCGAACAAACACAGTCTCTTTCAATATATGTAAAAATACCGTATTTTAACGTGTATAACAACCCTCCGCGTATAAAGACTCCACCGATGAATTATCCAAGATTTTGAAATAGGATTTGAAAGAATATGACAAAAATTACTCCACGTGTATAACGACCTCCTTAATTTTAACTTTTGTCCTTTTTTAGCTAAAAGGGGGTCGTTATACACGCTAAAATACGCTACTTATTGTTATTACAAATCTGTCCGATGTCGATAATCCATCCTATGCCCATGCATCTATTGATGGTGAGAACTCGAAAATGTCGAGGAAAGTAGTAATTTCACGCCTCAAGAAGCTGCTCCAAATACAATGAAGCGTTGGTATAGGTGAAAAACGTACCGTTCGAATATCAGATATCAAAAAATGAAACCGCAATGTTTCAACGGGGAAACGGGGAAAAGAGAAATGCAGCATCATTTGGCTATTGTTTTTCATTTAAAAGTGGTCAG
>KB680057.1:0-17213 GCA_000349165.1 Anopheles christyi | reverse complement strand
GACAAAGTTTGAAGGAACGCCACAAGAACGATGTAAAGCGTGTGGGTAGTCGTACAACGAAGCGGAAGAAATCAAAGAAAAGTCAACGCGTTTTGGCTAAGTTGGCAGATTCATTGTCCAAAAATTTGTAAACGAAAAGCAATAGCATGTAGTAACACCAAGAAGTTGTAACGGTTTGTTTTACTGCGAGAGAGAGAGAGAGAGAGAGAGAGAGAGAAAGAAAGAAAAAGAAAGAAAGAAAGAAAGAGAGAGTGAGAGAAGATACTTTCCCGTATCGGAAATAGAATGATGGATGATATGCAGAGCAACGTTAACTCCACATTATGGGCTTAAATTAAAATGTTATCATGATTCAAATATCAAATTCCGAATGATTAAATTTTTTGATTTCACAACATTGGTTGTATCAGATGTTTTACAGGAAATTAATAATAAAAGTAAGAAACGGTAAGTATGGCTTCCATCTGACAAGCTTATTCTGATCTTACTAAGTTCATACATATATCATACAGATTTTACGGATTTGCGCATCGCATCCGAGTTTGTTTCTTTTACTTACCATTGAGATTTTAACTTATGAACAATATTTGTTGTTGTTTGATTCAATGACAAGTTGTTGAGACGGATTAAATAATATCTACCGACGGTAGGTAAACATTGTACAATGCATGCAAAGGTCATTCGAAAACATGAATTGTTTGTTTGGTTGTTTGTGTGTGTGATTTTTTGCCGTTTATCTGTTAAATAAAGGTAGTAAAGAATGCAGCTTTATTTTACTGATTTCTTTAAAAATTCAAAAATACAGGTTGTCCCCGAGATACGCGGTTTTTGCGGATTGCGACCAGACCGCGTATCTCGAATTTCCGCGTAAGTCGAGTTTTTCGTTTTAAAGCTAAACTACCCATAAAATATGAAAAATTTTCATTAAAAATTATAATTTAAGCATTTAAAATTGCTATTGAGTAGGAATTATAATGAAAACCATAATAATTTTCTAGTTTTTGTGTTTTAAAAAAGGCAATTTATTTCACATTTTAAAGTAGAAGATGTGTCAAATTTGAAGATGTGTCAAATCAGTGCAATTTGTCCAATGTCAAGCTAAATGACCGATCTCAGTTTGAGCATTTATTGGCGGGAACAAGTTTGTGAAACGTAAACAAAGAAATTACAACGGAGAAAGTGCGCTGTTAGTTATGTTTTTTGAATTGCAGACCTACTCACCTTCTTAAAAGCACAAAGATAGAGCGGCATTGACCGGCACGTAAAGAAATGGGCATTACGGGTTTGCTACCATTTCTGGAAAAGGCGAGCAGCGCTTGCCACATACGTGAACTTCGTGGCAAGTGTGTGGCCATAGACACATATTGCTGGCTTCATCGTGGAGCGTTTGGTTGCGCAGAGCGATTAGCCCGTGGCGAACAAACTGATATGCACATTCAATACTGTCTTAAGTACGTCCAGCTGTTACTATCGCACAATATCAAGCCTATTCTTGTTTTCGACGGACAGCATCTGCCCGCCAAAGCTGCCACAGAGGCGAAGCGTCGTCAGAACAGAGAAACTGCTCGCAAGCGTGGAGCAGAACTTTTGCGCTTGGGTCGTATCGAGGAAGCACGCAGCTTCCTGAGACGTTGTGTGGATATCACGCACGAAATGGCTCTTCAGCTGATTCAAGAATGTCGGAAACGAGGTGTCGACTGCATCGTAGCGCCATATGAAGCCGACGCGCAGCTAGCATATCTCAATCGCACCGACATCGCGCAGTATGTGATTACAGAAGACTCTGATCTGGTTTTGTTTGGTTGTAATCGCATCCTGTTCAAGCTGGACTTGACGGGCCATGGCCGGTTGGTAGAGGCAAGCAAACTACATCTTGCGATGGGATGTCGGGAGGATCGCTATAAGTTTGCTAAATTTCGACACATGTGCATACTGTCAGGTTGTGATTATTTGGATTCATTGCCCGGAATTGGACTGGGCAAAGCGTGCAAGGTTATGATGAAAACAGAAGATCCAGATGTACGCAGAGCATTGGCTAAGATTCCGGCCTATCTGAACATGAGACAGCTGTCTGTGACAGAGGAATATAAGGAGGACTTTCTGAAGGCGGATGCCACCTTTAAGCATATGGTCGTATACGATCCTGTGCAACGGCGTCAGACTAGACTGCAGGACCCTGACGATGAAGGCACTCCAGATCAGTATTGTTGTAATGCAGGCAAGTTTCTGGATGAGGCAATTGCATTCCAGCTAGCGGTGGGGAATTTAGATCCTTTTTCACTTCGCAAAATGGACGATTGGCATCCCGACGAAGATGGTATATCGGCGACCACAGGGAAAAACCACCAGCCTAGCATCTGGAGGAAGGATTATATGTCGCTAAAGGAAGCAAAGCATGCACAAAGCATCACGCAAACTCAAAAAACATCTACATTGATGTCATTCGTGAGGCGTGCAGAGCATCAAATGGAACAAGTTGCTGAGAGGGACACTGAGGACACGATCACTGATATTTTGCAAATTTATGGACCGCCTTCCAAGCGTTTATGCAACATACAAAAGTCGTGTGCATCTACCGTATCTAAAGTTGCGATTGACTACCAAGATGTGGAAGCGCTTGATGTGTTACAGCAATTAGAACAACCAACAACGCCAAAACGGAGTCGAAATCCTTTTGCAGTTACTCCAAACGTATCGGTGACGAGTCGTGATTTAGCTTATACCTTGCTTTCGCCAACCAAAATAACACCGGAAACTCGATCATTGCTGCACAACGTTAGTCCGGTCAAGCGAATCGACTACTCCCAGCAACGAAGTCAGCTATTATCGACAACGACCGCAGATAGTGTCGCTTCTTCCAGCCGATTAAGTCGGTTTAAAACGGCTCATGGTAAAGGTGTAGCGATTGCTAAGGATGAACCGAAAGTAATAAGTAGGTTTTTCTGCACACAAACCAAGGTACAGAGCCGTACATCAACAAATCACAGCATAATTACTAAATCTCCCGAAGGCAGTCTCAATAAGAACTGCGGTAAGCCTAATGCTAGTACACTTGTTTCTCCAACTGCCATAGTTAAGGAAATCAAAAGAAAGCGAGATTCTGGTGCACTTAAAGCGACAGCTATTTACCTCAGTTCACCGGAAGCGCTGATACAGAGTCGTGGGGACAGAACACCTGAAAAACGACAGTTGACGGCATCTCCCGAATCAGAAAAAACGCACAAAACTGCATTCGGTCGATTCGATAGTGGAATAGTGATGAATGAAACTAATTCTAACGAGAAGGAAGGTTTGCTGATGTGTGATAGCGTTATTGTATTAAGCTCTTCACAGAAAGAAAATGACGAAGTCGTAATGGGATCCAAGACTGAAAAGGAACGCACCGGTCTGACACCAAGTACTGTTCGATTGGCGTTGTTCGAACGACAGCCAGGAAAGCAATTGATCCAATCGCCGGAACGTTCAAACGTAACGGAAGAGCTCGCCATCGTGCTTGATGATAGTAGTAGCGACTATGATACTAGAAATCGTACCGATTCACAACAGGCAACATCGGGGATAAACGTGGCACACAAGACTGACACACTGAAAACATCTTCACTGCCATCGTCTACATGCAAGGTAGACGCTTCCACCATTCTCAAGGCACGTTCTTCGTGCAAACGACCTGGATTATCTATCAATAAGAAGCAATCTGCTGCCAAAACGGACAGCAGTCTAGGTTTAACACAAACTCGACTGTCTATGTTCGGGTTTCAGAAAAAGGTAGGTTGACTAACATCGTTAATCATGCCTTTACGATTGGAGTGGCATTTTAACATTTGTATTAATCACCGTTTCAGCCTTCAATGCAGCTCAACAATCGATAATTTCTACACAAGGAAGTATTGACTGCAACAACATCGACAAGTACGATGTCAATTTGTAAGTTTGTGACTGAAAGATTTTCTACCTCAGTAGTTTTTCAGCAGCAACCCTATGTCAGTGAATTATGTACCATTTGTAAAAAAAAGATAATAATGAATCCATTCAATTTTTAATCCACAGATGTTGGACTTCTCTCACATAAATTCGTTTGATAAAGTTGAGAAAATCTTTTTTTGTACTTCTTGAAAGCCCTTAAATGTAACACGACACGGGAGGTTTGTTCTCGTTTCAAGTTGAAACAGGTTTCCAAATGATTTTTATTTAGTTATTACATTGACGCATCCGCCGCTGTTAACCCCTCATGAGTTGAATCTTGTTGGTTGTAATTATATCCACGCAGCACCCAATTCGATTTAATTCACGTACACTTGTAGGAACAGAAACAGTTGAATGCAAAATATAGTTATTTAAATGAATTAAAATTGCTGCCCTGCATTGCATAGATCACGGACGAATATTCTAGCACTTTTCACGGTGCTGCTTGTTGAATTTGGTCAGATTCTGCTTATTGTTGCTTAATTTATTACATTCACTAATGCAAACCCTCGTGGCCTAACTAATGTTCATCTTTTCTGTGCTAACAATACCCAGTCTGCACCTAGTTTTCCTATGTTCGTATGGAAGTGGCGATGTTTGCAATTTCTCTTTATAATCGTTCAGCTAATAAGCAAATACAAAACTATTGTATTAAATGTTTCTTATGGTTACTTTAGTAGGACAGTTACAACTCATAATTTTAACAAAAGAGGAAGCAAATAGATTGTTTCTGTGTTTTTTTAATTTGATTTAGTTGTTCGCTCGGAAATGGTACCTATTCTCCCTATTTACGTGTGACCGTGATATCGCCATATAACATAAGGTTAATTGTTTCTTGTAGTCAGTCAGCGTGTACTCTTATGGCAGATGTTAGTTATAGTTTACTATGCGACATGCAAATCATACACGAAAAGAATGTATAATAATACTATTCGCGCGTCTAATAGATAAGGTCAGATATCGATTCATTTAAAATTGGGTGCAATATAGGCTTAATTTGTAATTGATATTATATGAAGACGAATCCAAATAGAGAACTTTTTTGTTGCTTAATTGATAGAATCGTATACCCGCTGTCGTCGGGTTTTTATTACTGTGCCGGCCGGTCTGTGACGATACGGTCATCCACAATAGGTTACACAAAATGTGGAAAAACGCTAGTGCTTCGCTTTCCTAGAGTCTTACTGTACAATTCACTATTGCAGTAGACGATTGAGTCGTCGCAGTTCTAGGAGCAATTAAGGTTGAGTCTTCTTGGTTAAAAAATAGTTGTTGTGTTTTGTGTTGGATTAGGCGATTAGCGATCCTTTGTAAATCAGAAAGCTATCCATTACGGCCTAATCCTTAAAATGGGGCTTTAAATATTTAAGCATTCCAAAGGTACGGAATCGTTTTACTCCGATCACTTTCCGCAGTTGCTCATCGCAGATGGCAAACTGTCTGTTTTTCGGATCGTATAGATTACGTTCCTTAATGATGGCCCAAATTTTCTTAACTACCTCATGACGAGGCAGCGATTCTGCACCGCATAATTCCGCCAAATCGGCAGATAATGTGTAGGGTCGTGTGTAACCATTCGATTTTTTGGCACCACCAGCCTTCTTACCTTTCGCTGCCGGTTTTGCCTGCTTCCAGTCTCCATCAGAGTCCGAGTCCGAATCGTTCTTCTTCTTACTTCCAGGCTTGCTGCCTTTGGCACCGCCTTTTGGGTTGTAGTCGTCATCGCTACCCTTATCGTCATCGCCGGAATCGTCCTCACTATTGGAGGTGCGTTTCTTCTTCTTGGCCGGGCCCCGCTTTGCCGGTGTGCCGCGCTTTCCCCCACTCTTGCGTCCCTTCGGTTTATCATCCTCAGAGAAATCTTCATCATCGTCGTCGTCCTCGTCCTCTTCCTCATCTTCGTAATCGCTGTTACCCTTCGCTTTACTGACCTTATTTTTACCCTTGCCATTATCGGCACAATCATCGTCATCCTCATCATCTTCCTCACCCTCTGAGGAAGCTTGGGAGTTTACGTAGTCCATCACAAGTTCATCCACCTCCTTCTTGCGATTGGAAAGATCGCATTTCAAATTCTTTTCCAATTGTAGGCGCACCTTCTTGGCCGCTGTTTCCTCCAGGTTTGCATCTTTAAGAATATCTGTGGGAAACGATTCGCATTAGAATTGTATTGTACGGTAAAGATGCATGGATGCGCGGTTTATGCATGGTCAAGGTCGTAAACAAACATATTACCCTGCTTTCAACTTTGACCGTCTATACACTTACTTCTGATTTCTGTTTTAAGCTCAGCTTTCGTTGGATTTTTAGCCATTTTACCGTAGTCTGCAATGTGCAAAAAGTATGAGAATTATCCTTATTCTAAACACTGTCCAAACACGCTTCCAAACCGATAACTCACATGGTAGCCTTCCGATTTGTTATGATAGTAATTTGTCCACAAATATCACTGAGTTGAAATATGGCCGCAATCGCTGTTATGTGTTACTTTACGGTAAAATCTCAGTTTATTGAAATATTAAGTCAATTTAATTGAAGATGCTGATTTATGCACCTAGATGCAAGCAAAAGACCGTCCTTTTTGTGCGAGATGCATACCGGGGTGCCAAAGACGCTTACTGTAGCGCTGCTTGCGGCGGTTTGATGAACCACGTTGACATCGGTCATTTTGACAAAGGTTATTGTCAACTCTGCTTGTTGTGATCAATATTTGAAACAGGCCGTTAGAAAATTGCAAAAAAAAAAAAGTAAAGCATTCGAATTTCTTGGCTTAAGCAATAAATAAAAACTGAAAACAGGAAGAGAAATATTAACAATCTTTTTCACTTTTAATACGTATTACGGTGTTTCGTATTACATTAGGTTCTAAATGTACGTACGGGTAAGTATTGAAAAAGTACCTGCACAAGTTAATATATAAGCTTTAATCATGCACTCGATAGGTAATTCTTTTATTGAAGTGCTGGTCAAATAAATCAGACTAAACATTTATGTTTGTGATACGTCTGGCTCTGATTGTACAATTCTTCTTCTTGAATAAAACGACCTAAGCGGTAATGATCATGCCGATGACCTTATTCAAGCTTACTAGGATTTGTTTTTATCTCGCAACCAGATAGTCATTCCATGGCAAGGGGGCAGTCCGAATGAGAGTTGAACCACGTCCGGCCGTTAAAGTTGCCTGTGCGTCGATGCATTTGACCTTGTAAATTCTTTTTGGACTGCTTCGTTTCACTTAACACACGTGTCACTATATGGGCACTATACAATAGAACAGTATTCTAGCAAAGGGCTAACAAGGTTTTAAGACACATTGGCTCATCAAAGTTCCTCGTCATTTAAAATAATAACCCTTATGCTCTATTTGCGCGTTTAAATATTATACTCATATTGTTGCCAATCATATACTCCAAGTCTAGTTTAGAGTCCAATATTACCCCTAGATCACGTATGCTCTCAGTTCTTCTGATCCTAATAGTATCAATTTGATGATCGAATTTCAATGGAGTCTTGAGGCGCCGTAACATTCAATATTTAGTATTCAACGAACTACTACTAAAAATTAATAAAAAATGCAAAATATAGGATGTTTTTTCAAAATCAGTTCTAGACAGTTAAGTAGTTCTTCCCCTAATGCATGTTACAAACCATTCTGCTGCCTTTTTACGCAATCAGATGGTTACACAGTTTTACAGAATGAAAAAATAATATTATTGCTTTTTACTTTTTTTGTGACCATAGGTTAGAAAGCACATATGAATTTAGTATACTTTGACATTTCTGTGGATTTTTAAAAAATCTAGTTTTCTAGTTTTAGTTATACAAATATACAAATATACCAACCAGAAAGTGTTTACTATTGAATTCTGACTGTGTTGAAAATATATTATTTTTATTTTATTTTAAAATTTCCATTAATTAGTTATTAGTTTTTAAAGGGTAGAAAAACAAAAATCCTTTGTGGTGTATACATGTGTATACACAAAAATTGGTGTGTAAACACGTAATGAAAGAAAAAAACACAAACTTATGATATTTATGAAAGTTCATACAACTGCTTTTCGCCATTTTGGCTTTTTGACTTCTTTTTTAGTATCGAAAAAAAAAAGATTTTTTCTGGATAGAGGAGCATCGTTAGGAGAAATCAATGTGAGTTTGTTTTGAGATTTTGCATTAGTTCAAGGAGCCTCAAGCAAACATTAACATTGAAACATTGAATGATTAATGTGTAAAAAGTTCAAACTTGCAAAAGAAGCCCAGTTCGTCTGAACGTTATAAATCAAACATCAACATAATCGAAACCAATTTTTGATAAAAAATATTTTCAAATTATTTATATCGGAGGTGTTTCACGTTATCTCGGTCAATAACTTGGTGTTCAAATATTTTATGAAGAAGAAACATAATCAATAAATGGTTAAACTATACTTTGAATGAAAACAGCCTATGGGCTTTCAGGTAGTTAGGGTTTGGATAGTTTGGAGATTCATGAGCTATATGACTGATAGTTCATTTAGCTAGCAATTTTGACAGTTTTCTAAGACGTCGTTATATTAGAACAATGTGCAGATTACAAACATTGTGATTTAATTGTTGGTCAGATCAATTGTATGCCATTTCCAACCATATGTTTGTTTTCTTAACTATTTCAAGTAGTTGGAATGAAGTAAAATCAGTTAAATTGAGATTTGCTCTGAAGTAAGGATTGAAAGGTCGAATGTTGTATGTAAGGCTCGCTTGGTACCAGAGCGTCCATCGTCTGGTTGATTTTCCTATTCGGAATGGTTATTGCCGCTAGGATTGCCAATGGAGCGTGTCGAACAAAAAGTAAGTAAAACAAGATTGCTTGCTAGCACGCGGTACGAGATGTCGGTGCACCTTACAATGTGGAATTGGTAGGGAAGTTTTATGACATAGTTTAGTTTATGCAAAAAAAGTAAAAAAATGTACAGCATCACTTCGATTGAATTTGAACCTAACGCTAGCCTTCTCCACCTCTCCCCGAAATAGGTGCAAGCGCGAACGATCATTAGTGCACACTAGAATTAGGCCAGTGTGGTTCCTTGGGCATTGGACAAGTCCTTCAAGGTGGCATTCTTTACCGTCACCGTGACACGATAATCCAGCGGCTGCCGAGATTGCCAGTAGCACCGAGAGGCCATGTGTGCATGTGCTTAAAACCTTTTAATAGGCACATAATGAAAAATAAGTTTCCATGTGCTAACGGCCCAACAGAGCAACAGGTGGTCACATGTAATGTAGAAGACTCGTTTAATTGGTAGCTCTGCTATTTTTTGGCTTCAGCAACAGTCTTCGATCTACCCTCGAACGGAAATGAGCTCTAGGAGCTGAGGCAGTGTGAGGTGACATTTGAATAAAGCTTTTTATATGCGATTCCGGACAGAAATGTGTCGACGGGGGTATATGTCGATGTTTGGCTTCGATAGTGGAAAACGAAAAGAGGTCTGATCTGATTCATTATTTCATTGAATCGGCAATGTTGTATGACGAAACGAGTGACTTGCTAACAACAACATTAAATCGATGTGATTTTTGATTTTTTTTGAAATTATTCTTTCTTTTGGCCTTAGCTTTGCGGGTCATTCGATGCATCATTAGATTTAAATGAAGTTTGAAAATTATGCACCAGTATGTTTCTGAGATTCTTAAAGGAAGTATTTGTTTTCTATTTCTATTTGTTTGAGGCAACAACCGTTGCCAGAGTGAAATAAAAATGCAGAGCAAAAAAGCATTTGCAGCGTAATGCAATGTTCTTGTGAAGCAGTTATTTTTAGACAGATTAAAGAGATTTTTGACTGCATTTGTCTCCATATTGTTATGCAAACAACTAACTTCATTATATGTTTTGTTCAAGTTGCAATGAAATAAGGTTGCACTGTTTTTCCCGATGAGATTTGCAGATAAATATGATATTCGAGTTTTCTCTCTTATGAGAGGCTATTGTTTACAGTTAATCCTAGATTTAGAGCATATAATTTATCGTTCAGAAAGTATGTAATAGATTTCTTTCCCATTTAAAATCTTCCGATATTTCAAACACGTTTTAAAGTTTACAACTGACACCTAAATCTTTCCCATTATCATAGATCGGCATAATTCGTAACATAAATAATTGCCATCATTATAACATAATTATTGAGACATAATCGTGTGCTCTAACAAAGCGCCCTAGTTTGTTTGGGTCATTTGTGAAACTTTCGCTTCTCAGGTGTACTTTATATTTATTTTTGAATATTTATATAACAAATGTTGCGAGAATATTTGTTGAGAAATCATATGGACGAAGAACTGCCATTCATTATTGTGCGAATATTTCTATTTGCAAGAGGAATAAATTGATTTTTCATTTTTCCATGTTGCAGGAACATTGTTTCATCTTCTTCATGGTCGGCACAACAACTCACGTAGGGTCAAGGGTACGTAGGTAGTAGAGGGAGGTAGGCAGTTCGAACGGGATTTGAACAACGTCGGGCCTTATGACAGGTCTACGTCATTACCACTCGACTACTGGGCCACCCCTGGTTAGGCTACATTGTTTAGGTTAGTTTTTGACGTTTAAAAGGAAAGGATTTTTTTAATTAGTGTACACAGATACTCATTTAAAAATACGTCTCGCTAGTTTTTGCAAAGTTGAGGGACATTTGTGTACATATATTTTAAAAGAAATTGAAAAATCGCGTCTTGTCAACATGTAACAAATGTCAACGTGCAACAAACGTATTCTTATGTATGACGGCTCGATACCTGGTTAAATAAATAAATGAGAACAATAGTCCCGGGTCTTAGGACTCAGCAGTGTGTTTATACAATATTTTTATCATATAAGTGTTAACAAAAAACAACGAACAACGAACGATTATTTTATTGCTTCTTTCAGCGATACAGGAATAAATCTTTGTATATAATTGCATGACTAATGCATTAATGTATACTATTTTAACATTATTCATGCATAAAGTACAACAGTTTATCCACTTTTTATTTTTATTAGTGAAAAAATTACATCGAACCTGATTTTGCTTTCAAAGATCACAGGCTACAGCAAATAACAAACGGCAATTATGGACATTACAATAACACCATCAACTTAGCTTTATTAAGATTGGCATTCAATGTTTTTTATTTATCGTGGCTAGTCTCTAGTAATACTTGTTGTTCAAAATACTGTTCTGTTTTGTATTTAAAATCAACTAAGAAGTCCATTTTAAATAACTCAAAATATCATCAAATCGCAACCAACCAGCTAGTTGGGAGTGCCATAGGGTATCAGCACTTTGAAACTTTCCCATCTGTTGACCAGAAGCGGAAATTCTTACAGAGCACGGGCCGGAAGACACGTACGAACGAGAACTGGTGTAGATGAAAGAAAAGCTACGAAAATTGCCACTTTTTCAGCTTCCGTTCATTTCCTCTCACAGTCGTATCATTTCCTGTTGGGCCTACCGCAATTCGATAGCTTCGATTGGGCACCCCGGTGTAGGTCAGTTCGGCCGGTAGTCAGCCGCCGGGAGCGCACTCGTTGGCATCTCGTTGTCATCGTTGCAAAGGTCCATTACAAGACGTTGGAGAGACCGTGTTGTGCATCTAGCATTGGTCAGCTCGCATTTACTGCCTTGCTCTTCATTCGCCCGGTTTCGGTTGGCCATCTAGCAGCAAGGTGTATGTTCAACACGATGCTGTATTTCGCGCTTTTTCTTGTGGCGCATTTGTTTTTGCTCTCGCATCTTGCCTCTCCTATAGTTGCGGCGTTCAGGTTCAGTTTTTGGATCCTCGCTGTATCTTGAGTAATGAATGCTTTTTGCGCCAATAGTAGTTGCACTGCAATGGCAGTAGCAGCGAATCATGACGAATAAATTTCCTGTAACCGTTGGCAATTGATTGCTTAAATTAAGGCTTTGGCAAAACGCACAGGAAATGGGCTTAGAGTGGATGGGGAATAGTTTAGGAGAGGTAGGTTGCTTGTTTCGCCTTGGTGTTACGGTTTGTGTGTGTTTTTTAGACGAACAAATAGAGCCTTGATCATGCTGTTAAGGGAGGTAGCAGTGCTAACGATAATTATGGACAAATCTAATGGGGACAGAAATTTTTGTAATTTGTAATCAAGCTTGTGTTTTCAGAAACAGGTGTTAATGCCACCGGATGTATGGTAGGAAACTTTTTAAGCAAGCACTGCCTGTCACAGAGAGTCCAGAAAGTATGCCAACTGTATCAGAACTGCCAAGAAATCCTGTAAAGATGCAGAAGATGATAGTGGAGTAAATAACTATAGGAGGAGTAGTATTACAAACTCATGATGGAATAAAATCGCATAGAAACCTGTGAGGACCGTCCCATCGAAACAGGAAGAAAACGGTAACATAATAGAACACCGAGAATGACGAATTGAATTGTTAAAAAAATTTGTCTTCGGGGCAATGTGTTTTGTTTTTAGTTTAGTTTTGTGTGCGCGCTTGGTGCCGTTTTCTTTGGATGTTACCGCTCTCGTCTCGTTACTACGGCAACACGGTTGCTTTTTGGTCGAATTCGTTAAAAGATGGCGGAGCACACTCAAGTAGCAGCCGCTCCAATCACCATTGAGCAGGTGTCATGATGGCAGGAAGGCAGAAAAGCAACAACAACAAAAATGGCTAGAACAGCGAAACGGTGGAAGAAACACAAAAAAAAAACCTAACGACCGGCATTAGATTGATCGCAACCGATGGTTGATGGTAGCATTTTGGAAGTGAATTACTACAGCGCACAACCGTCAATCATCATTTGATACGCCCTTTTGTTGTTTGCTACGTTTACTCTTTCGCTCTGTTTTTATCCATTGATTTTGCCTTTTCTTTCATCTTTGAGTGCGGAGTTTCTTGTTCACGCAATTTCAGACCGGAGCGGATAGGGCAGTTCACGTTGGTATGATCATCTGGACAATTTTGTAGCTCTCTGCACACAATGTTCTTGACCGGGTTTTCCCTCCCCGTGGGGAAGCAATTCTAGTAGCACTGTAACGAATTACCTTCATTACTGCGAGGATTTGACAAAAGTACAAAAAAGTATTAGTTTGAACGAAAATTTTATAGTCTTAGGAAAAGTAAGAATATGAAGATTAAAGCTGTGAAAAAAAGGAACGGCAACATAAAATGTTGAATATACAAAACCTATATTTAATTATTTTAAAATAGTATATATTACAGTACAAAGGTAAAAATAATGTAGTTGTAGCTTTATTTTATTTAGCCAGTGTTAGCAATGTTATAAGCTGGGCGCGTTTAATTTAAAACTGTTGCTCTTGTGCAGGCAGTCAAACAGCTTAAGTTATTTGCACTGTAAGTTTATTCATGATTTTTTTCTTGTGTTTAACTTTTTTATCATGCTCCTCTATCGATAGCCGAAGGCATTATTTCCCCCCATCCTCAGTTTCTTTAAGGTTTACTTTTTTCGCTGTTTCATTTGAGGTAATTTTTTAGCTTCGCCGTTTCGTTGTTATTTGTGCACAAGGTACGCATACCTTTGTTTTTTTTTGTAGTAGTTGTTGCTCTGTAAAAGCTTTGCAGACGCCTGCATGTCCTAAAGCTGCTGTTTAAAACTGGTGTAATTTTATATAATGGATTCCTAGCGCTAGCCATTGGCAACTGTGTTTAGCGCGAGTTTTTCATCTCCGTTCTCTGTAAGCCCTGGTATATTTTCTTTCTCTTCTGCCACTGTGTTGTGTACCTTTTTTTTAAAGTCATTTTCTCTGCTGTCATCTTTTCGGTTCGCGCACTAGTGGATGGTTGTTTTTTTTATCCATAGGTACCTTTTTTTCGCTTGCTTTCGCTTCCCGTTGCGTTTTCTGATCGAACTTAAATGTGGAGCCCTTTTCCAACCCCATCCCATAGTCAGGACCGCTCAAATAAGTACTCAGCGTGGCGCGTTTTCGTTTGCGGCAATACAATACACTTGCGCCGATGCCGTCCTGGAACCAGAAGCTACGCTTCTTGTATTTTAATTCCCATCTTCGCACAACCATGATGTGCCAGCCCTTGCTTTCAGGCTGTTGGTGGTGAAGTGGCTGTCCCGTGTTATTTTCCTGGTGGAAAATGTGCTGTGGCAGGCCATGCGAGTAGTTCTGGTTTGCGTTCGTGCAATTTTAATTGTTACGAAATACTATCACGTAATTTGACGGAATCAAGTTCTGTCCATGCAGTTCCGTTCGGTTCAGTTTGTTTGGTTAGCTATGGCTTCCTTTCGGAGCTTCGTTTCCATTCTCGCTTATTACGTTTATACTCTGTTAACTATGTGATATCTTGGTAGCAATCGTTCTACGATATCAATTTTGTTTATGTGTGGTTCATCTGTTTTGGAAACAATTTGTAAAGTAATTACGCTTTTAAAGACCTTTTTGTTGAGAAAAATCAGCCTTAAGTGGAAATTAAATCATGATATGTGTTAAACTTGTTTTTTAAAGTTTGTAATTGTTAAAAATATGACGTTGGAGATAAAATAACAATATCCTGCTTAAAGATTATAAAACCAGTTTGACCGTTTTCAATGCATTAAAAGAGAAAGAAAAAACGAATCTGGCGAAAAGAAGCCAAAGCAAAAATTGCTTTTTAAGTTGCTGACCATGACCTAGCCTAAGAGAGTTTTGCTTATGGATTAAACCAAACGTTCCGCATCACCGTCGCTGTCATACCAGTCCGAGTCATGCTTCGGCCAAATTGAATGAGGATCATCATGTGATACTTTTGGAAGGTGTTTCATCTAAGGCAGTGGTCGGAAAACTTGCCGTAGAAAAGTGTCAAATATAATTAAATGGTAGGAATTAACTTTTTTTTTGGAAAAGTTGCATAGAAGATATATAGAACATCGTTGACCAAGATTTTATATAAAGGCCATGTTCATCAGATCATCCACAATTGATGAAATAACGTCAATTTAAAAATATTTTACAATTCAACTACATATTAAATGTATTCTATTCACTTTGAAAGTCAACACAATATCTTTCCGGTGTAACCTCAATAGATTTTTTTTTCATGCTTTGGTTTTATATTTTACAGTGACTCAAAAACGAATCATTTTATGCCGTTATTTTTTAAATTGAGTTCGGAATCCCTTCTAGCACTTTTGTTTATTAAGAGCCGCAAACTGATTGCTGAAAAACGGGATGTCGCTCGCGTCTAGGTCGTCTGCACTTTTTGTTTAAGACAAATGGACGATCAAAGTAGCTTATGGAAAATATAAATTTCAACAACAATTCTTAGTGTTATTTCCGAATATTTCATAAGGTTTCATTATTTTTTTCTAAATGATTGAGTGATCCTCTAACTTTCCAAGTATAATAACCAAAAAATGAAATGTTGATTGTAAATTTATATGTTATATATTACTACAATAATTTATATGCATGTTTGTTTTGTTCTTGCGGTCTACAAGCGATCTCCCAACTTGTACCAGCGGTTTCCCCGTTTCATGTGCTATCATCGCACGATAAGATGAGCTTTGGTTATTTAAAACCAATTTAAAAAGAAAAATCTTAAACCAGAACTTCTGCCCGCCCCCCTTCAGATGCGTTCCCCGTCGGAGTACTCATCGTTCATTCTATACTATCCAACACAGTGTTCCCTGTTCTAGTACCCTAAAGTCAGCGCCACGCTTTAGCGAACAGATTGTTGAACGATCGAATCGGACGCTTGATGGTGCATAATTTTTTGCGAGTGTGTGTAAAAATGTGCATGTATTATTGTTGATGTTTGTTATTTATATTATTATTATTGTTGTTGTTTTTTTGCATTTGCTTTTGGTCTCCGTGCATTCGTGCATTCGTTGGTTTTTCGTTGTACAATCTGTCTTCCTTCCCCTGCTGCGATATTCGCGTTTGTGATGCGTTGCGTTGCGTTTTTCAACCAATGTTTTCGATTCGTTTGGAGTGTTCGACCAGCGCTGTCGGTTTTATTTTCGTTTCGCGCTGCATTTTTTACTGCTGCATATTATTGCTACTCTTCCCTTTCCACCCGACTGGTTCGTCTAGTCGTATTTGGCGAAATGTTGCTCCGCACTGGAGAAGCAGAATCGGGCAGGGAGTGAAGAGCTCCTGAGGATCCCAAGATGTGCTGTGTGAGAGTGTGTGAAGCAAACTTGTTTTCTGCATCGATTTGGTTGTTTATTTTCAAAGATTGAACCGCAAAATTGGCGAGAAGAGTGCCCTCTAAAGTGAACTGGCGTGGCGGAGGTTATCCCAGTAGAGATATTTTACGACGGCTGGCAGATCGTTGATCGGATTCTTGGCTGTATGTTGGGGAAGGTTAAGGTTACGAATGAAATCCATGGATGTGTGTGTATCTATCTGTGTGTATTATTATTCAGGACGGTGAACTTTTTATTCGTTTGCAGCTATTTAGAATGAACTGGATCGTTTTTTGAAGTGCTAGAAATAACAAATGAGCAGATTGTTTTTTCTTCAAATTTAACAATTTCAGCTAATTCAAATATACTTCTGCCAACTTAATATTATATAGTTCATTGAATTGGACACTTAAAGATCAGTAAGGAGTGATATAATTATAGTTGATAGGTGGAAATTGTCTCACATGGATGAATTATGTCGGGAACAGTAAACTAATATACCAAAAATGGAGTCGATGGAACCAAAAAGACGATTGATTTTTGCATCACTTTATTTAAGAGGAGGAATTGGAGATTGAAATAAAGACTGGCCATACAAATAATAGTTGATACATGCTTAAGAGATGAACGACTGTAGAAAATAAGTCGGCTGGCAATGAAAACTCTCAAATAAGTGTGTTTAAAATTGCTGCCTGGGAGGCGATTGGATGAATTTCGCACCACAACGGTACTAATTAATCAATTTTACCAACTGAGGATACAATCGACCCGCAGTACCGTTACTTTTCCATTAACATTTCTCCAACTTGCCTCGGTGCCGCGCGTTAGATGCGTCATCATCTCGGCCACGTCTTGCTCCCGCATTTGTCCATTCCGAAAATAAAAGATCGCAAAAGAAACCACTCAAAAGGTTTACTCACACACATACACACACACACACACACACACACACATACTTGTCTTCTCTCCCTCTCATTTACCTTGCGCAAACCTTACTCCACGTTAGTCCAGCATCCTTCACTGCAGTAATAATAATCGGCGTCATGATCAGCATCGTTGGGGAGGGGGGAGGGAGCGAGGGGTGTGTCCGTTTGAGCAGGATTTAGTGTGAATGCATGGACCGAATTGCATACGAT
>KB680046.1:0-17214 GCA_000349165.1 Anopheles christyi | reverse complement strand
GTAAAACATTGTAACTTTTTAAATTATAATATTTTTTTGTTATTTTCGAGTTCCTGGATCATAATTGATATTGCTAAATGACACCATGAAATTTAGAATGAAATTTCATGTTGATATTGCCATACATACATACATACATACATACATACATACATACATACATACATATATTGATGGTTTCTTATAATGTTTAAATTTCCCGAAGCAAAGTCATCTCACCGTCTGTTGTTCATTTTTGGAGACAATCGGTTAACCGAGCGGTTAGTAAATTGAATGGCATTATAGATGCGTTTGTTATAATCCCGGATGATCATTTATCATACACCCACTCAAGGTGGCGGTACACATGTGGGTCGTCTACAAATCCATCCGCCTTAATCCGCAGCCAGCGGCGTGTAGCATGTCCAACTTACTGCATACAACAACATCACTCCACAGGGAGCTGCGTATCATGCTGTTCACTGGAGAATTGACGCCACGTCACAGGACGCCATCAGGGGGAACTGCCGCTTCTCGCTGCATAATTCTCCCATTAATAAACTGCAGATGTGTCTGCAATTAGGCTCGGCAGCGAATGAATAGACGATTGTGCGAATGTATATCGCTGCGTACTGGCTGGTGTACTGCTGCCTAACGCCCTCAAGCACATGATGCACTTGCTGTCATTAAATTAACGATCAATGTGTCATCGTTGTACCTTTGCGATTGCTGGACTTTCCTCTCCGGCTTGTAGTTCTCACTGGTCGGGCGTGTTGTGATGATGAAGAATAACTAGCAAAGCGCAACTTCATTCCATAGTGTAGGAATCGGGCACGAAATGCTCACTCTCTGACATAGGACGCACGTAGTTGGATTATTTTCTTTCGACCAATATTATGAGTCCTAGTAATCCCAACGGGGAATGGAGCTTATAGTGAGGTCGAACAAATTTGCCCTCCTAAAAAGAAAGCAGGCTAGCAGGAATATTTATGATACGGTCAGTTCACTCCATTTTACTGGGAAAATTATGCGCCGGATGCGGCAAGGAAAATGTGAGGAAAAATCGTGTTTTTGCGGAAGAAAAGTGCAGTGTCACAGTGTTGATGGGCGATTCTGTGTACTACTATTGCTGTTGGTGATGATGATACTGATGATGATGATGATGATGATGATGGCAATAAGCATCACAAATATTGCAAACATTTTATGAAGAGTCATGCCAGCATGAGTAAGCATTTCCAAATCAATGCCTCGAGCGAGGACGTCGGTTTGAGGTAATGTTCCGGAACCTGGAGTACACAACAGCTGGTCGAAAGACTTGGGTAGCACGAGAGGAATGTCTTGTGCCGAACTTACCTGTTCGATAAATCTCCAGCCCGACGGTGTTAGGCACGTCCTGTCAATAGCAGCAGGAAAAATGGGTCGGAAGCAAAAAAGGGAAAGCCTCGTATTTTCTCCTGATGGGCGCAAGAAAACAATGCTCGATAGTATACGCATCCGAAGCAACAGGAGGCTTATGAATAAGAAATGAGCTAACTGAGCATTGGGTGTGGTGTGTACGTGGTTAGGGAGTTGACTGTTTGTGGGAGCTATCGTATTTTTTGTATTTGGTTGTTGTTGCTATCTTCGCTGAGAATGCAATGGTTTGTGAGCGATTATGAAATTATAAGACAGCACGTGTCAGCAGTTCAGCATTTTTTTGGCGTACGAATTGAATACAGGATTATTGTTATTGTAATTTTTATTGAGTATGAAACTGATTGAAGTGTAAATGGTTAAATTATTTTGCAGTGCTACCTTTAACCCCTTAAACAATTCATGTTTACAACATTATTTAAAACGTATACATAACACATGGAAGTAAAATAAACAACATTGTAAAGGAAGGTAATTTATTGGCAGAGTTAGTTTAATTCTGTTATTATATGAAAGTGCTTATAATAAACATAATACTTTCTAGCTAAATACATTGCAATTAACTTTGTGAGCAAGAAATACAGATATAAAAAAAAACACAACGATCTTGTTGGTTCGAAGAATGTTTAAGTAAGGGGGGTACATCACACATCGAACAAGAAGGGCAGTTTCTATCATTAGCATAAAGGGAGAACGACGCTACGCTGGCAACTAACCAACACCCTCAATATAACATCAATGCAATTCAAAGTACTCTGTCCGGTGACATTCACGGTAATGGGTTGAAAATTAGGGATGAGAAAAAAAAACCCAGAGGGAAAACTCACCTCTCTCTGCTACCATGTAGTGTGTGTTGCATTTACGCTTCTCGCCTGCATTTTATGCCGTAGCTTTTATCGCAAAAACGCCGGGCAACGCAAAGTGTTGAAAAGTGGTGTGTCACATCGTGTGATTTCCTGCCGAAATGATACATTAACGGTTTAGCTAAAGTGTGCTTTCGGCAAATGGAAATATTTCGCCCGGGCAGCATGCTTTTCCTTTCCCCGCAGGAAAATGCATTGGGAAAACTGTGCACTGATGCGGCAGGTCGTTAGTGTTGAACTCTGGTGCTTTCCGGCGATCGCCTCTTCGGGTTCAACTGGGTCGTGTGTCTTTGGTCCTACGAATCACATGTCGCCCTGTGGAACTTTGGGAAGCATACCGCTCTTCCATTTTCCTCCATTGGGCTTTGGTCCCAATCGACACATTAGAAGCGCGAGTGCGCGCTCCATTGATGACTGTTCGACTACACTACACCCACTTAATGGAACTGGTGGTGATTCCTTTCTGAAAAGTTCGAGTGCATGCGTGTGTGTTGGTTTGTTTCTGACACCACAATGGAGCCGTTGGTGCTAACGAAAATGGACGATTATTTCATCATAAATTATCGATTTATCGGACGCCTAATATGGCTGAAACTCGATTGCAAAAGGGGAAAGTGCGTAGGGTGGCAGATGAAATGGCCCCCAGCGGCTAGATGCAACCGAGTGTCACCACGGAACCGGAATAATTGCTCAGACAATCCCTGCGGGTGTGGGTGAGTGGTTGTTTATTGTGTGATGTATAACGGCTTTAAAATGTTTATGCTGTAGCATCGAAACAGCTGTCGTCGAAAGAGTTGATAGTGTTTGTTGTTGAGTTGGGAAAATGTATAGTGTGAAGAGAATTTAAGATACTGTCGAAGTGGTATCGATTGCTCAGAGAAAAGAGGAGGAATGGTTGCTCGTTAAAAAGCGTTAGGAGATTATTTTCTGCATTTTGAGCTATCCCGAACGTCTAAGAGCTTCTTTTTGGATATGCCGTTCATGTGTAGCGTATATATTTCAAAAAGATTAAGTTAATATGTATTACGATAAGACGCTAATAATAGCACGCTGCGTGTGTTTTGCACTGTTATCGCTTCATTAATTTATTCAGTTTAAAAAAACATCTCATCTTCTCTCGAACGCTCAGCTGGTTCAACAAGGGGGCTACGTGTATCAATGATCAAATGTTGTGGAAGGAAACCACCTTAAGGCCATTTATCGACTAGGGAATAATATTTGGTTTAGTGACTTAATCCCGTGGGCATTGATAAATCATGCAAGCAGAAGGAAACGTTCTAATCATCTCCAATTCGAGTTCGACAGGGCCACCGTTGTGTCTCAATCTTCCGGCTCTTTGGAAATCTGGTGCTTGGGATTCATTCGTACCGTCCCGTTGGGAGTATGTGCTATCTTCCGCGGTCGCGTTTGCTTTAATTAGTCCAAAGGAAACGCTTATCTGTGAGACCATTTTTCACCATACCGTACGGATCGTAAAGGAAAGGGGAAGAATTGGGAAGCGAAGCGCTCCAGAAGTACATTATCCATGCTGGCGGCATTCGAGCATCTCGCGTCTTGGAATCAAAGAAAGCCACACCACACCGGCCACGGTCCAGGGTGGTCGAGTTAATGAGAAAATACCTCACATCGACAACCACCGGCGAGAGTAATAAACGGCCGTCCGAGAGAATGCACCCGTCGTTTACGGAGTTCGGGGTGCACACATATCTGTAGCAGGATGAAGACTACACCATCAGATAGAGGAAGCGCGCGAGGCGGGCGAGGAAATTGAAATGTCACATTCAGCTAATTGATCCCGAACGGTGTGGTTCTCCTTTGGTTCCGAACGGAGATGCCGAGAATGGTGGCGTTTAATAAAATATCGAAAGAAAGCGTACCGCCCAACAAGAAGGGAAGGGGTAGGGTCGACTTGTTGGTCAAAATTTTAATGTGCAACTGATAAGCGTCACCAGGAATCCGGGACAGTGGCAGGGTGAAATGGAGTTTTTTTATGTTATCGAGATGGGACGCTTATCACGGTACCTGGCGCGCACCGGGCGGTAAGAAATGTAGACACTCGCTGTGTGACCCTTTTCCTTAAGTTAGTGTTTGCTTTTGCTCTCCTTTTTGGGCAGCATTATACATTTCTAGCGGACTGTGGGATGGAGAAGTTAAGAAGTTGGAAAACTCGTCGCCACACCCATTGGAAGGGTCTCTAATTAAGGTGCTCTGGCGCGACACCGTCCTCCCTTAGGTGATGTCTTGGACGACGTCCAGGCTGGTATTTTTCTTTTGTGAAGTTTGCTGACTTTTAGCTTCTACAAAAAGTGTTTTCCAATCTTCCCTATACGGCGAAGGCTACGTGATGTTTTAAAACCTTTATAAAAAAAAGATAAACAAAGGTAACTTGGTCCATATGAAGGGCACTCGCATTGCCCCAATGGACGGTAATACGATGCGTCTTGCATGAGTTCATAGTTACCGTAAATGATGATGTTTTACTTTTTCCTCATCCAATCGTGGAAACCAATCTGGGAAAAGGAAGCGGGACAGCACGCTTTTGCGAATCGAATTGAACCGGTTTCGATCGTTTGTTTTACCGGTTGTCTTCGTTTTATTGCTGTCTTTGTTAGCTGTTGGCGAATTCTTTATCGATTGTCTGGCCCTGTGGAAGATCCTAAGATAAACCCTGGAATGGGGATGGGAAGGGTCAACGGAAGGAAAAGTCAACAAACCCCGTTGTACTCGATGTAAGCGAGTTGACATCTTGGATGGATCTGCACCCTATCGATAGGAAGAGAAGGACGACCCCCGCCGATGATCTCATTAACTCATCCTTCGGGGACTTTTATCGTCATTCAGTTTCGGGAGAGGACCGGAGCAGTAAGGGATCGGTCCAATCGTTGCCGGCAGATTTTATTTGATCCGCAGGTTTCAGTCACGTCACTGAGTTGATCCTTTTTCTCCCTCTTTTGATGGCTTTTTTTGCAGTGTTTGTTTTACCTACTGGTCCTTAATTCCGCAATTTGATGCGTTGGATACTTTTTGCCTCAGTCAGGTATACGCTTTTTCCTTTCCATTGACATGTTCGTTATCCAGCATTCGCTTTATCCACCAACGGTTTATCGTATTGTTTGTCCACGGGCCCGGAAAACGGATACAGATAATAGGTATGTGGTTGGTTGGTTGCTTTGAACTAAATACGCTTTCAGTTTTGTCCGTCCTAAGGGTCAAACTTATTTACCATCCTCTTGTAAAACCGCGTTGTTACCGGACAAAAGGTCAAAACTTGTTGTCTCTATCCTTTAACCAAGTGTTTGGGTTTTATTTATTTCTTCGAACTCCAGAAGCTATCGAACAATTAGACAGTAGCCTGTTCAACTTTTTCTCGAACGCTTACTTACTTTCCAACGAAAGCTGGTTTAGTTTACTGGCTGCTGTTACGAATACCGAAGCACTCCTGATTTTACAAGAAAGCAGTAATGGGTAAAGTTTACTTCGGTACTAGTGAACTTTCCGCCGAGTAACTTTCGGTTAAAGAAGTAAAGTTTTTTAATTCAGCTCAAACTTTTGCCGATGCACTAGCAAATGGTGTCCGAATGTGTGTCCTATCGATAAACAGTTCTAGAAGCCACTGGATGGAAGATGTTTCGTAGATCGAATTTTGGGAAAATTGAAATATAAGCAAGGCAAGTTTGCGGTGCGGTGTGACTTTGACGATAGAGTTTCGAGTAACAGCTCGGCAGCTACTTAAGAGTGTTAAGCATCTGTTACTAAAAAGTTAAATGAAATACTCGATATATTAGCTGTAAGTTTTTGAATGTTGAGCAACATAATGTGCTTTTTGAATATTTGCTAATTTTACTTGATTAAAGTTGGCGATATTAAAAGGTTTTTATTATTGGTTGCTGTATATCATTTTGCATCACTCGACCGGTCGATTCATCGGCGACAGTGATTGCATTTTTAATAAGCACCACAATAATGCATACAGCTAAGCGACGTTTGACCTCGCCGTCGGAAGAATGTTGTACGTTTGGTAATGTTTGTTTAAAAATTAAATAAAATTCAGTTCGCTTATGTCCGTTTTTGAATGCGAAGTAAAAGAACGCTCGGTTCATTGGATAGACGAGAGGTGCAGAAAAAAAACACTTTCATTCACACACACAAGGTGTGGCGATGGCACACAGTCTCATTAAAAATGTTAATTAAATAATTACATTAGAAGCCCCAGACACCGTTCAGCGGCTTACATACACACACGCACAGCAAAATAATGCCACCGAAGGCGAACCCTGATGAAAGAACGTTAACGCTGGCGAAACAAAACAAAAAGGAAGAAAACGCGCCCCGTTAAATGCAATGCACTCGTGGATGGAAGACGAGGGAGAATCGAGGCAAACCACATAGAAATGGACTTGCAAGGCTTAGAGGCAGGCAGCAGAAGGCCGGATCTGCACGCCAGTTGTTCGCAAACATCTTGGCCGTTTTGTCGACGTGTGTAGTGTCGTTTCGTCAACAACAGCAACGTGCGCAGTCAGACTTTGAACTGCGACGGACATGGCGAGGGTGCGGCTGTTCCGCCGCCTACCCTGTCTCGGGCGCAAGTGAGCTCAGGCCTCGGGGAAATGCAACTGTCCCGAACTGTTCCAGACTGACAGGCAGACAGACGAGTTTCCCGGTGTGCACTGCAGCGAAAGAAAAGTGCAGCACGGTATAAAACGCAATGAAACGGAGTAAAGAAAATGGCGCGAAATCCCGGCCAATGATGGGCGATGGGTGTATAGGAATGGGTGACAGTAACGTGATACTCTTGCGGCAGCGGACCAGCCAGCCGTCGTCGCCATCTCTGTCAGGGCGGTGTGAGTTTTAGCACGTTCCTGTGCCCGTTTGAAGTGCGAAGTGGAGAGGTTCTTTGGGGGCCCATTGAGGCGAACCTGAAAGGATGCACGGGTATCGCTGACATCGGTGCTTGGTGTGAAGGAAAGTGAGCATGCACTGAGCCAACTGGGAAGAAGTAGGACGGTTCGCACGTCAGCCAACATTTATCATTAACTTTAATGAATAACTAACCGCAGTCTTGGGGACAAATGATTTTGCGGCGCCCATAGTCTGTCATTTTCAAGTGTCTCTCCAGATTGTCGCGCATGTACTCGTCTGCCTGGGAACAGTTCACCCAGAATTGGGTTGTGGGGGGGGGGGGGGGTAGAACACATTCGTAAAAGGATATTCACCAGGAGGTGGGAATGAAAAAAAGAAAGAAACCAGGTTTGAAAGACAACACAACTGTTTTGCAGGACGCGAAAGTGTGGAATGATGCAGATAACAGAAAGAAAACCCGCGTGAGGTGTCTCAACAATCGACTGATGGTGGGAACTCACGGGTTTCTTTAGATGGTTGAAGGACGGATAGACAAATCGCTTGTAGAATTCGTGCCTACACTTACTATTGTAGGTGCGGCAGAGAGTACACTGTTCCATTCGTTTGATGTACTGCCGGGCCGAAGAGAGCTGCTTCTTGAAGTGATGTTGCTTACAATCGTTTAACTCTCGGTAACTTCAACAAGAAAATTGACATATAGTGATAAATATGTCTTTTTCGAACGAGTGTTCAGCTGGAATTAAAATACTCTTAAATTAAACGAAAGAGTGTGTGATAGACGATAGTATACTATAATAAGGTCAGATAGCACAATTTAAATGCCGTTTTATGTTTTTAATTTTCAGATGTATTAGTCCATCGGTCCACCAGTATAATTCCTGGACATTTCTCTGTTTCGTAACTGAATGCAAGCGGTTTGGTAAATTAGTGTGGCAAAAAAAGAATTTGAAATAAATCTGCACTTACGCACGTATTTTCATTTGGCTTTGTAAACAGCGATGAACACTGTATGAGTGGTACATACAATTTACATGCAAACTGCATTTACGTCAATGTTTTATTCTGTCGTATGTTCGGGTTGTAATTTGATATTCATTTGATTGATGCCTCCTGTCATTGAAACAATGTGTGGAGAATAAATGGAGGTATGATTGAATAAATGAATACACGTAATTAGTTTGATTGATGACTTTCCGCAAAACATTATCATAAGTCGTCAAAATTTGCTTGCTGAAAGTAAATCGAGCCGGTAGTTGGTGCTGTGAATGCAGCGTATGCTGGGCGGCACGGGTCAGTTAATCTAACATAAAGGGAAAACAAACTACATCAATTCAGAATGCATTGGAAAACTAATTTCGTGGTTTTGATGCTGCAACAGGAGATCAAAAACGTGTGTGGGCTTCGCTCTTGTTTAACATGTATCGGTATGAAAATGTCGAATGTAACGATTGATCGTAAAAAGTAAATATAGCATAAACAAACATACTCTCACACACTTGTTTGCAAATATCACCCGCGGGATGCATCAGTTATTTCGATTGGTCCAGTGGCAATGGGATGCAAGGAAAGATAGAGACAGTCCTTTGCGTTGTTTTTTGCTGTATTGTAAAAAAAAAACGCATCGAAACCGAGCGCAAACGAGGAAGAGAACGTCGGTTTTATGAACCACGGATCAATGTTTATGCAGTGGCCACGAATGACGGCCGCCCATTCATCAGTAACGTCGGTGGCAGAATAATAATAATAATCGTGTAATTGGCCCAATTTCATTTGACCGGCAGTGGGGCCAGTCGTACACAGCAATAATGGCAGCAGCAGGGCAACATAAAAGCGTGCGTGCGATTCTCCTTCGCTCACTACAGTATCGGAACCGTTGAATCGACGACCGATGAACGGTAAATTAATTGATCGTTGAATTTATACTACTTTTACTTCAATGAAGTGGATCAGAAAAGGGGAAGACTCATCATTTGGTGTAGTAGGGCGGTTTGATGCTGCTATCGTCAAGCACTGGACAGGGATTACTTTAATTGATCCATTACCCATTACCATTACTTCCGACTTTAAGCCAGTAAGTGGTGCAACATTTGTCCGGACTGATGTTGCGCTACGCTTCAGCGCGGAATCAACTCTTTCCCGGTTAAAATGACACAAAAAAAAAGAAATATAGCGCAAAAAGAACATATTTTTTTGTTGGTGCCTTCCACGCCCGATGCGTTTGCTGCGGTGAGTTCTGTGTTTAATTGCTGTAAAATGGAGCAATCATTTTCCCATTTTTCACGCATGTTGGTCTACGGCGGGGTTTGGTTTCGCCGCGATAGCTTTAATAGACATTCTTGCACATTCTCTCTTGCGCACGATCCAGCTGGTTGGATGGGATGGTGAAGGGCTTTCCGAGGGGAAGGCCTGACTGGGAATCGACCGGTTCCAGTAAGAATGCCAGCAAATCATCATCAATCGGCCGAACGCACACGCAGGCACTGGCAGTGTGCAGAATAAAAAATTAAATGCACGCAAGAAACCCGAACTGGCAATGGAAAGAAAACAGTCCAAATGTATTTACATAATTTATGAATTCATCATAATGACACTTCAACCCGTTGTGTTTCTCACTGATGGATTTTGTTTGCGTTCTATTTTGCGCACTCAACGTACGCGCCACGCGCATTGTGTTGTGTCGGAAGCGGCTTCTTGTGTTTTTCTTTTGTGTGAGCTGAAGTACTGTTTTTGCTCTAACTCAGCAATCCACGGGTAGAAATTACATTATTACTTGCCGTGGGAGCAAAGGAGCTGCAAGTTTAAACGCTTTGAAGTAACCGCTTCCTCCTTGGATGTAACGAACGTGCGTGGTAAACTGTAACATGGGAAAAAAGAGTTTAGTTGCATCGCATATAAAGTACGACGTTGCATCAAAAAGGTTTTCATTTGCGTTTTCGCTTTGGATTTATTTGATACGATCGATTGGTATGTATGTGTAGGTTGTCATATAAAATTGGTGTTCTTTCAAGAGATGCTAAAAAATCAACCTGATACTTTATTACATGGATTAAATCAATCGACAAGATCAAAATTCCCAAGAAATAATATTACAGCTCAACTTTTTGAGTTGCCCAAGTACTTACATGTTTAAAAAACTATACACTCACATTGCCGTTGTATTGTGGGTAAAACGTGCACTAAACTCGTTTTCTATACATATTTAATTACATAATATACAGAATTCGATTAATTAATGCATATTTTGTAGTTGACATAAAGCTCATCGGACTGCTGTCATAAATAACAGTTTCCTTTTTTTGTCTAGTTCTTTGTGCCGGTTGATTTGCAGGAAGGCCATGCTGAATGGTAAAATAATTTGGTATCAATTTGATAGTAATCATCATAAAGCGAAATGTTTTAGAATATCAAGCATTGAGAACCCGTGGGCATTAACCCAACCCAGTAGCATTATCGTTCATTAGAAGTTAGCATAGAAAGTCATAGCTTTTTGGGGTGCGATGGCGCAATGCGCCACCTTTCCGGTTGAGGCCACCGAGGCAGTGAAGCTTCTAATGTGATCTACGGAATATTGAACATCGAGAGCTTCGGCATAGCTTCAACAGCAGGGGGTTCATCTTTGGTCATGTCACCGGTGTATGTCATTGGACGCTGCATGAACCGCGCACTTTCGCGCCATAATCGTTACAATAAACATAAACTCTAATGATTCGAAAACGACGCGATTACTGTAGGAAGATATGTTTGTGAGATGCGCAAAGGTTTTCAACAGCAAAGATGATGGTGAAGAAAGCACCACCCAGCAGGGTTGCTCCTCCAGCCACATAGCGTTAATCTAACCGATTTCTTCAAAGGTTGACATTAAATTGATGGGGTATATGCTAGGGAGGGTATATGAAAATACTAACCGTTTTGCTCATAAAAATGATTGCTAGCCACTCAACAGGACATCCCGTGCATTGATCCCGTACAAAAAGCGAGGTGGTGCGGGATGCGGACTGTAGTACCGATCGAGTGTCCGATGCGACATTTGCCACGGTACGACCTCGAAGTTTCTGTCACGGACCTGAATGTGGTAATTTATTACCGGTAATTCCTATCGATTACGGCACCGTGAAGAGTGGTACCGATTCCTCAGGATGTATAGGTAAAATAAACAGTAAAATAGAACCTTGCAGCGTGCATAGAAATAGTCGTACGTTTTAGGTCTACAGCGGGGTGATATGATAGGGGTTTTACAAGCGGAGGAAAGAGTGCGAAAAATGTACGTGCGGCAATAAATTGTATAGCACGAGTTAGGCTATCCTTTAGTGTCCTGTCAAGAGCTTACCTTTTTTTCTCACCATATCCGGCCGTCGGCGTTGTCGTTGGTCGTATTTCAGTTATTCCACCGGATAGCTGGTCTAACGTGGCACACCTTACGGTGTGAGCTGTCGTCATTGTCGTCGGTGTATATTTTTCCCTTTGCACAGAACTGGGGAATGCAAGCATTACATTATGCTATAGCGGAACAGGGGTAAAAAAAGGGAAAGTGCTTTTCATCGATAGGCAGCGCTCCGGATAGATTAACCTAGAACGAATGGTTGCAAGAAAATAGAGCACGGTCCGTGTATTCCATACCACGTTTGGCGAGTAATCGATAGCCGGGCTTAAAGGTTCCTCTTTCTCCAGACCCTGTTTCAAAGCAAACCATTTCACGTTGGGGTTTCTTTCGCTTTCGTAAGGTGAAATATTTTACTCAACTGTCAACGGGCGCAGTGAAAAGTCCGTAAACCGTTTATCCTTCAGCTGGCATGTTTACTTTTGCTTTTACCTTCTTTTTATTATTTTCCACAGCAAGCCACGAAACCGACCGCTGACCGGTCAAGATTACTTACGGTGATTAAATTTAGTCTCATTAATTAGCAACATTTGTGTTTCAAGATTTGAAGATTTTTCGTGACCGGGAACAGTTACAGCTGACTGACCGACGGGTTCACTGACAGACTGGTTCGTTTGCAGGACTGGCTAGAGTGATTTAACTGACTGTTGGTTTTTTAAATCTCTCGTTTCAACGAACTAGATCGTATTCGTAAATAATTTTTACCTAGAGTGTAGGTCTTTTAAATAAATTTTATTCTTAGATTTAACTATGTTTGTATAGAAATAGATAAAAATGGAGAAGTTACCTTAATTGTTACCAAAAAAAAGCTTATTCGCTTACCGGCCTGAAATCCAGATGTTCATGAAATATGTAATCTACATAGCCAACTGATGTAATTTTGCTGCTACGGTGCAGCGCTTTGAACCGTTCATAACAAACAAAATTAAAAAGGGCAAAAATGTTCAACGGGCTACATTTAACAATGCAGCAAACCCCTGTTAGTGAAATGAGTAATGTAAATACATTTTTACAGAATTCTTTATTTATACTGCGTGACAATTTTTGCTGCTAGCAGATGCGCAACGCCCACGATTACATCAGCGAGAGAAATTCGATTACTATGCCTCTAAATTGGCAAAAAAGCCAACTTACTGTCTTCGTTGTAACTAGTAAGTGTTGGTAGGAAAAGCAAATAGACGAGTGGAAACAAAACAACCGAGTAGCGCGGCAAATCATTTTTCTTTTCTCCACTAGTGCAGCAGTCTCAGTCGAGCGAGTGTTTGCTCGTTTCAGTAAGCTGCCTCACTAACGAGAACCACGGTCCTGCGTTTCTCGCCGCTCGTTACTCGGAAGAAGATGCACCGTGGGTCTAGGTGGAGCTGCCGTCCGGAAACGTGACCGACATTTTGTTTTTTGTTCGGGTTGGGTTGAACTTTCGATGTCTGCCTGTTTCTTTGGGGCGAAGGTTTTGCAAAGAATGGCATCGGCTGCCTGGCGGCTGTCAGCCATCCGTCGGCCGTTCGTATCTTAGCGCTTAATTGGCCGTAATGGTGAACTGCGTAAGAAAGTTGAATCCCTCAAGGAATGGGTCTTCGCGACGTTAGGAATAAGTTATGGTACTACTTTTCTGCTTTTGGTTGGAAAGATTGTTAGGAAGTTCTGATTTGTTGCATCCACTTTCGTTTGTTTTTGAAAAAGCCTCTTTTCAGGCGATCATCTTTGGACGTTGAAAGGCAAATATACAAGTTGAAATTTTAAAACTGGTTGTTTAACTTGCATTGCTTATTTTTCATGTAATATTTCATTTCACAAGGTGTTCCATACATTAAACAAATAAAATCAAAAATGTAAGCTTAGAACAGTATATGCTGTTATTATTTTGCCTTAAATAAAGGGTGTCGCTCTTCTCTGAACAATTGCCAATCATAGAATAGATGCTACAGCACCCAGTCAATGGGGAACAATAATTGTCCAAAAAAGGCGATAAATTTCCCATTGCTCCGACAACAATAGCGGCGTGTTCGTGCAACATGTGTTCTCGGGTGGGTGTTTTGGTGGCTCGGCTGGATGTTCGATACACTGCAGGCCAATAAATTACCTTAATTTCCTCTGCTACCTACAGAAGCAGGGGGAAGCAATAGTTTTCAGCCCAAAAGTAAGGGGTCATTATACTTCTGTAAGGGATGAGTGCAAATGGGGGTCTACTTATGGTGTCCGGGCTCGTTCATGGTTTGTTTTTCGGACAAAAACTTTCCGGGCTTGGATAGGTTCGCACGGGAATTATGATAAATTGTTCCCGAATCTGACCCATGCGTGGGTAACGTCCGTCCTACGTAAAGGCAGGACGAGCATCATAGGGTAAAACGAAAGGAAATTGTTATCTGACCATGGTACGTCAATTTTAATGGCAATGGCAATTTTCCACACGAATATGAGAGAAAAGTCGTTCTTGCGAGTATTCAAAGGTTGGTTCGGGTGTGGAACGGGCCATTTATAGACGGTGTGGCCCGTGAATTGGTGGAAGGTGCGAATTGCTACACTTTTTATTGCCTCAGGAAATGGTCCGTGGCTCATGGGAACTGGGGGTGAAGGTGCGAAAAAAGTGTCGTGCGTGAATTGGTTTGTTTAGGGTAGTGGACAGTAGTGCGTTTGTGCGTGTGTGTCGTCTAACATGGTGGTGTTGTGGTTTTACGATTATTGCCAGGCAGCGAGTCCATTGTGTGTACGTTTCAAGACTGTAACCACAGGCAGGCGCGTGCGATAGACCGGTCTACAAATACTGGAACTTGCAGGTCGCCTCCATGTAATGAATTTGTAGGTTTTCGGCCATTGTTCGCTCATTTTCACGGCGTAGGATTTATAGCCGATCGAGACATTCCGAAAGGTGCTACTTGTGTTATTCGCTGAGGCAAAAACAGTCGAATTTGGCCTGGATCACGAATAGCCGTCGGTACAGCAATCGAGCGACAATCGTGCGAGAATTGGAAATGGAACGGAAACAATTTTCGTGTTTGCAAGGTGGTGGGAAACCGCTGTCGTGTGTCGTGTTGTGCGGGTGATTGTTGGGCTTTTATTCGATGTAATGTCTTTGCTGCTTCAGAATCTCAGCAGCAGCAGCAGCAGCAGCAAGGGACGGCATTTGTTTCTCCATGCGGGTTGAAGCGGGAAATGGTGAAGAAAAACAAAGCGTTTCGTGAGAAATAGGATTAATTATTGTTAGACAAAATAAAGGGATCTCAAGCTAATGTGACAAACGTAATGACAAAATTCAATTGAGAAAAACGTTAATCGCTATTATGTTGATGAAAAAATGAAAGTGGTGTGTGCGTGTGTGATGTAAAGAAAATGAATGATGTTTATTGCTTTGCATACTCTGCTTGTTTAATGCTTCCTTCGATTTATTTATCTCGACAGTATTCTGAAAAATCTGGCAAATATTTTGCTTTCTACTTACGATGTATGTTGGATGTTGGATGTTATATTTAAAAAACTCGATCAACCCAAGTTGTTTAAAAGTTAAATAAGCCACCTCTATCAAGTTAAAAAAAATAAAATGGTTAATTTTGAAAAACAAAAGACAATTACAATTGAATAACACGTGTCAGTTTGAGCGTACCGACAAACACAAATGATAGATGAGTTATAATTGTTGTGATTCAATTTTCAATATTGATGAAAATGTTAGCATCAAGCAAACGACTAATGTTTTTAGTAGGTAATGATATTTTCATTTCAACTGCAATATAAAAAATCTCATCAAATAAGCCCTTTACCGTTACAGTTTCAAAGCACACTTGTTATGAGCTAGCTTTCTGGAATATTTCTTTTCAATTACCTTATGCTATGCGACGCGTAAGATTGGCTGTCTATCTCGGTATGTTTATGTAGCAAATGGCATTGCAAGTACGGCCATACATCGAAGCATCCAAACACACAACCGTCTATTTTCCCACGGGCGAGACAACGCCAGCGCGACAACACAGAGTGGGATGTTTATTAAAAGATAATATTTTCCATCCGTATGTTTTTAGAAAATTTGGTCTGTGATTTTACTCTCAACCTAGCAGGGAAAGCGTGTCCTCGAGTGCGTTATATTCAAGGATCGTTTACAGCCCATTAATCACATCGCATTCTTTCCTTGCTGTGGTAACTAACGCTATTGCTGCCCGAGGAGAACTTCGCCAGCGGTGCCAGCACGCGACAACACGGAACATCATCACGCCCGGGCCACAATGCCGTCGACGCCATGTGGAGCAACAATCGATTCGAGTGAAAGTGAATCGTTTGGGGGATTCTATTATTGCGAAAGAGTACACCGCGCTGCCTGTAAGGTGGCATTTACTTAACTGCGGGAAATATATGAAAAAAAAATAGAGTGAGAAAGGGAGAGAGAGAGCGAGAGAGAGAGAGAGAGAGCGAGAGAGAGAGAGCGAGAGAGAGAGTTAGAGATAAAGAAAAACAGAGAGAGAGAAAGAGCCATAAAGAAAGCAGCGGCAACCAGCCCAACCTAAGGGTAATAAGGAAAATGATTTTTCCCTTCGGTAGCAGTGTCTTGTTCTTCTTCGTCCCCGTCATCGTTGATAAGCCTTACGAGGGTGGATAAAAGAAAACTTTCTCTTCAACCCTCGGCTGGTTTGGCTTTATTTTCTTGGTGGCGCTGCCGAAGGCGTCATTTGCCCTATCTCTCACCCACTCCCGTAAGGCTTTTTTTTTGGTCATAGAAGAGAGTTTTTCACCTAGCAAGAAACGGTTCACCACGGGGTAGGAAAAGAGCGAAATCAAATACCCCATTCGAAGAAGAAACCTGTAACATAGTACCGTGAGTCTGATTGAGACGAGTTCTTGTTCGTGGGCGGGTGTGTGTTTTTGTGCGACGTTTCATTGTGAAATGCTGTTTGGCTCGAGGGGAAAATGTCGTGCAGACTGCTCTCCCATTTTAGACCCATCTTGTACGGATTTTCCTCTATGTCTTTCCCCCTTGTTTGTCGGGCAAAAAGGGAATGTCTGGCTGCTTGGAATAAAAAAGGGGGTTGTGAAGGGATTTTTCGGCAAATGTGGCCGTCCGTTTCACGACATGACAGGGTTTTTATTTAAAGAAATAAGCACTGCGGAAAGAATGTTTCCGCTTCTTAGTAGGAAGGAGGCAGTGCGCTCGGAGTGAAAGTTGGTAATTGCGTTATTGCGAGAAGGTCGGACAACATTCCATCTTGAGCGCGAATTCGCATGCCAATCGTGTGCAGGGTTTGAGTGCGTCTGCTAGAAATGATTAGATAAATATGTGTAGGATTTATTAGGCTATTTGTTGTTGCTTGTCTAGCGAGCGAGACACGGACAGTGTTCCTTCCTCCGTGAACGAATATTGCCCTTCCCGTTAAAGTATTGATCGTTAGCGTTGCTGTGATTATTTTACGGCTTAGACGAAAGCCAACGTGCAAACAAGTGTTTGGGTAATGATTGGGTTTGTCTTGCATCGTTTTCTTTGTGACGAGTAACGCTGTGCGCAGGATATTTAGTCAGAATTTACAACATATACCTACCCTTCAGCACCACGATGATGGAGCACAACAAACCACAAGTTTATTAGTGTGTACTAAGTCCCTTTCTCTGGGAAAATCACCCTTCCCTTTCGTCGATAGAGTAACGCCTTCACCATTCACGCCATCACCATTATCGGGCTTATTAAATTCAGTCATTTAGGCTTTCACTCCACCAGCTTTTCGGTGTTTTTTCCCTTCC
>KB680024.1:0-17214 GCA_000349165.1 Anopheles christyi | reverse complement strand
GAGCGGTTGGGTGATCAGGCCGATGTAGTAGTAGTGGTAGTAGTAGCAGCATGTTGAACATTTTATTTACGTTCTGTAAACATTGTCAAATGAATTTACAACCTGCTAGAATCGATCCAGTCGGACCTGAAGTGCTGCAATAAAGCTTTCCTTGATTAGATCTCATTTGCATGTAAGGTTGCATGACGGTGTAATGTTTTTTTTCCATTAAAGAAGGCCATACTAAAGTGTTTACAATGATGAAGCGGGTCTTTATGTAGGGGATAGTTCGATCACTGACGATCATGTTCATTTGACTAATATTTAAGCACTTTTTGTGACACAGCAGCATGCAATGTTTTAACACGAAACAATTTCCTATGATTGTTTAAAAAAAAAATCACTTATTTCTTTATAATTTCAAAAAAACTTGTTTCCCAGATATTCTTTTTAATTCAAATATTCTATAATTCATCAGTAATATCTCGCAATCTCAATCATCTCACTATCTCCTAGCGCTCGGGACACGATCCAAAAACGTTCACCATTACTGGATGCTGTCGCTGTCCTCCCTACCATTCCCTCCACCACAATCCACAGTCGAAATGTACAGTAAGTATGTGTGCGCCGCCTGCCGTCTGAAACGGACGGAACGGGCGGGGAAGGACGTTGGAAAAACATATCGTCCCGGGCGAAGAAATGATACATCCATGTGCCCGCCGATGCGTACGGCTTGCGCTGGCCAGACGCTGTGTATGTATTTTTGGGATATTTTTAGCATGCACCACACATCTTCGCGCCAACCAAATGGAACTCGAAAAGCATAAACAGAAGTCAAACGAAACGAAAAGTAATGCGCGCACCGAAGCAAGATGTGAGCAGAAGATCGCATAAGAAAACAGACCCACACAAACAAATAGCCACACCTACAGCGAAAGAAGAGGGAAGAAAACCAAAACGTATCCGCGTGTAGAAAGGAGAAGAGAGCGGTTTATGGCAGGGTACTACCGGAGCCGCATTGAAAGTGAGGAAATTAAAGATCTTCGAAAAATGTTCCGCACTGTTCACGCACTCGATCCAGCTCGAGACAGCAGCTCCAGCGAGGGAGTTAGTTGCTTTTCGTTAGTTCTGTTTTCACCGTTCCTCCTGCCTGCCGAGCGCTTTTTGTTTTTCTTTGCGCGCAAAGGGGAAAAAATCCCTTTTTCAACCTTCCAGGGGCTTCCCCTTAGTGTGGCCAGTGTTTTCTTTTGTAGGGGCCTGATAAATCGGTACGGGTTTTGGTTGTGTTATTAATGGACCAGAAGCTGTCCTTGCCGGTGCAGCCGAAACACCAACACAGGCGAAGAGACGCGATGACGCGAAGATACATTGCGCACAGTCGTTGGGCAAGAGCTGGAATTAATTGCCCGGATAAAAGAGGGCCCAGGATTCACTTGTCCCTTCGCTTGGTTGCCCCTAGGGACCCTTTTTTCTCAGGTGTTTTCTTTTATGTTCTTTTTTTATTCGGTGGGAATCATTGGTGATCATCGGGTTTGTGTATGTGTAGGTAAGGTTTTTTTTCTCCCTTATGCATAAAAACGCGCTGTACAATGTACAACATTGTGAGAATTGAATTTAAAGATCCGCCGCGATCGAGAGAAAGAGGGACGCATATTCCCCTTTTCCACCGAACTACTGAAGTGCATTCGGAGTCTTTGTAAGGGTCTTTTGACCCTATACAGGCTAATGTTTCCTCGCTCAGGTGAATTCGGTTCATATTTTTACTGGTATCAAGGCCTTTTCCTTTCAGCATCCTTCTTACTCTCATTCCCAGAAAAAGGCCAAAAGTCAGGAAAATGTGCTTTCCAAATTGGGTAATACTAAGAGATGGAATTAAATTGATTTTTTTTTGTATTTAAAGGACAGGTTTTAGACGTTCATGTCCAATGTTAAAGGACTATTTTTATTAAAACAAGACAATTTAAAGAAAAAATGAATAAAAAAATCCATACTTTAATAGGTAAAAGTTGTGTTTACGATATGATCCTTTCTATGAAATTTCACACTCATGTTTGAGTTCACCCTTAAATCTGTACATAGTTTCGCTACCCAGCTCAACATTGTGAATTTCATCAGATGTTGCCAACCCGTTGGATCCCATTTCAAGATTGTCATTTGTGTGTCGAATGTAATCCAAGCAACCGTTGACAACACATCCAAATTCAATCAATGAATTGAATGGAAAATGTATTTAATGATGTTTTTTATTGCGGGTTTTGTACATTAAAAATGGATAAATCTCTCACCTTCAATCAAATCTACAAAAAACTTAGGTTTATTTTGTAAGAAAAATTCGACATTCCACATACTCGAATAACGCCTTCGGAACGCTTCAGCCACGTATCTCGGGAACGGGCTGTACTTTAGTTTATAGTTTAGTTTATAAAAGACATGCTTATCATTGTCACACTGCATCTAAAAAAATGTGTGTTCTTGTTCTCTATTAGCTCCCTTCTTAATTCTTAATATCCGAAGTAATATTAATTCTTCATGTAAGTGTCACGTCAAATGTGACACTGCATCAAACGTCCACATCTCCCTTCTGGAGGGCTACAAAGCCATGACAAAGAGACGCTCCATGGCACAAATGCGTCATGTTGCACTGTTATGTGTAGTTGATTTAAATTATCTTTCACAATTAAATTTGATTTTCCTTGCTCGCCCCCTATTCAAAACAACAACAAAAAATCGATTTTTCTAACACCCCTGATTGACGCCCCGATACTTTGAGGTAGCGGCCCGGAAAGCTTAGATCAACTATGTCACCGGTCTGAGCCACGCTACTAGCTCTTTCAACCTTCGCGCGTCCCCCACAATTCCTGCTACACAGTCGTTGGACAGATGCGATAACTAATGTTTTGTTTATTGTTTTGCTTTTCTCCTGTTTTGGCCTAACTCTGCCCACACAATAAACACATACACACTCACGCACCAACGCTGCTGCAAAAGGGCCGCTGCTTTACCCCGGAAGATGCTGAACCATTCAGCATAGTGCAGAGCTCGCTGGGAGGGTGAAGGCAGCATTCAGCATTCTTTTGCACTGTTGCTTTTCCCTTTTGTTTAGTGTTGTTGTCGGATGGGCCGGGGGAGGGGGGTTGGATTTGATTTTATTTCGTGCGCGGGACGGTTTCACCTTCGTTACATATTTTATGCACATTTTATACCGCGCTTGATTGGCTTTAGCTTTTGCCCCTTCTTTGCAATCGAGTGTGGGCCATTAGCGATGGGTGAGTGGGTGGTAGCTGTAAGGTGGCTCCGGTGTGGGTTGGCTCATATATGAGCGCCAGCTATGTTGCGTGCACGGTTCACCTATTTCGGGTGTGGGTGTCACATGGACCGAGGAATTGTTTCGGGGTCGGGCCACTTTTAGTTGTTGTTGCTTTGTCACAGTTATTTGTTGTCCAATTTCTGTACTAAACCCCGCTTGGTTGTACCTTTTTTTTTTTTGTTTCTTCCCGTACATTTCTATCAGGGGAAGGGGAGAAGGAGTTCTCATGTATACACTCGCTCACACATCGCCGCTCGAAGAGCGAATCGAGCGACAAAAATAAAGCGACTTAATTTTTTGACGGCAACCAGCAACCAGGGTAGTAAGGGAAACCTGGTAAGGGTGGAGTGGGTTTAGGCACGCCGAAAGTGCATCCATGCATCCATACTCACAGGGTGGCGAGCAACAAAAAAACGTGAGGGCATGCGCGTTCCCAGATCACTTTCCGAATCACAAAACAAAACATCGAATCGAAAGCCATCAAGCGCAGGACGCATTCCATGTGTGTGTGTGTGTGTGTGAGTGTGAGTGTGGGGAAGAGACATCCGTCACCGTTGCACGGTTTCGGATTGCAATCCGGCGGAACGCTCCCATCCGGATTCCGGTCAGCGGTTGCGTGTGTCGCTTTTGTGTTTTATTTAAATTTCCCTAACAGACCCGCGCCGTTTTGCGCTTGCACACCCCGTTTGCCACCCCGTTTGGGCAACGAATGGGAATGGATAGGGCAACAACAATGGCCAACGCTTAATCATGCAGCCCAATGGTGGATTTCCATTAGGCTGTTGGGTCGTAGTGCCGCAACAGCTGAGATTAACCCGTAAAGGTTGAGCGGTCATAAATGCAGTATAAAGACGTTATAAAAATCGATCGAAGACGGGGCGGGAGAACTTGTTTCTGGATTAAGGATTTACCTTTTCAATGTTAAGTTGTTCGTTATACGATGATTCCTAGAGATGCTTTTTATCATTTCTTTGATGAGGCGTTTATGTGACACATCTGCCACGTTTAAATGTATTTTTGTTTATCTGAAAAAAGGCACAAATAAAGCCTTCGCAAAGTGATCTCGCAATCATCAAGGCCTTATTATGAAGGAAACTAGAAACTGGGCCGTACTGCTACTCTCCACAATTTTACAAGCTTATCATTATTGCATCTTTGTAACACACTTTCAACCAAGGGTTATCGAGAGGGACACCACACGACGGATTGAATCGCAAAGTAAGTCACCAACCACCAACTCGAAGGCTTAATCGTAGGCATGTGTGAGCGTGAGTGCTGCGGCCGGGCATACCGGAGATGATGATTGGTTTCGCGCGAATCACGGCCACTGGCGGGTGGGCAGGTTTTTTTTTGTTTCTTTTTTCCTTTCGCCACCATCTGTTTGCCATTTCTCCTGCAATGGGCTGTTCCGGAGGTTGGCCGTCCTGATTCTTTCCACCCTTCGGTTACTCGCACAGTGAAATGCACGTTTGCAACCGTTTCCAGCCAAAACGGCAATGGGCAACATTTCTAGGAGCAAAAAAACGATCCACCAGGCTCGGAACAGCTGATGTACGCCGATGGCTTAACGTTTGTTTCCAAACGGTTATGCCCACTCCCCCGCGCATACAACGATGAGGGGTGGGGGGGGGGGGAGAAAGGGTGAGTAGAAGTGGAGGTAACTTCCTCTTCTACGCTCAGCACTCGATCACGGCTGGTCAGCTAAAAATGTTCGCGGAAGGAGCTGTTTTCTATCGTTTTCGATGCGCAATGCCCGCTCCCATCGGCTTCGTTTGATGTTCCCGTTCGGCCAATGATACGATCGACTGCACAGCCGACTACTTGCAGCGTCGGGTTACGTTGAGGTGCGGGTACAAGCTAATTGCAATGCAAATGATCGCACTAGCTTTGATCACCAAATCGCGCTAAATCGTTTTGCTGGCTCGCATACGGTTACGCGCGATGGCAAATGGGTTTTGTTTGTCCCCAGGAGCAAGTTGCCTTTGCCGTGAGGGGTATGCAGTCAACATAGGTTTTTTTTCGCAGGATGACCTTTTAGGTGATAATGGATTGAGGACGATTTGATGAAACTGTGTCCTTTGGGTGAAGCCTTTGCTAGTGTTTTTTGCAATGAAATCGAGTGTTTTCAAACGAAGTAGAAGTTTGAAGTTTATAAATGCTGTAAGATTCTATAACTTACCATGAAGTCCTAGCTTAAGTAAATACTTAATAATATCACATAAACTTTTTCTTTCTATAAAGTCATGTTTGTCGGAACACCTCGGAAAATATCAAAAACAGGATATTTAATGCATCGATGATTTTCTACTCAAATCACCAAAAATCCTTTTTTTAGGTCGCGAATCAGATCTCGACAATGGCAAAAACTAAATTAAGAAAACGGTCCCGTTAATTTTGTAATACTGATTTCAAAAACTATTACCGGTTTGGGAATGTGTCATTTTTACTAACTAGCTTTTAAGCCTTAAGCATCTAAAAAATGTGATCAACTAAATCTTATGTTTCAAGAACATACTGACTGTATTTCTTCCCTAGAAAAATCGAAATAATTCTTGTCCAATTATTATCCTCACGATGGGGCAAAAAGCATGCAGCTATTAATTAAATGTTAAAATGCATGCAATGATTGTGAAAATCTCCCTTTGAACCCCTGCAAACGCGCACGCGACCACCACTAGCGAGCCATATTGCTACGGGTTTGGCACACTACTCAGGCCAATCGTCCATAACCAATTGATTCCCAAAGATTCTTTTTACCCCGTATCTGCCCGTATCATTTCACACGTTTACGGTATTCTTGTAACACCGTAATTGTAACACGACCGGAACCATTCACACACGACAAAACCCAAGTCGGGAAGCTATGAAAATGGATCCTCGTAAAAGGAAAAGTTGCTTTCGACCCACATATCGGTACACCATCCGGTGTCCTGCTTCCCTACTGCATGTTTGGGAAAAAAGAAAATCTCCCCATGGTTAGACAACTCTGAAAGCCGAAAGCATCGGCATGCGGGTGTTAGCAGAGTGTGAAATGGAGAATGGAGTATGGGAGAATAGTGAGTTTATTTTTGTGCCGCTAGTTCCATTCCCCCTGCCGTATGCGCAGTCAGCTACGCACCCTACGCGGATACGCTGCGCGGTAAAGTTTTACTGCGGTTCACCCTCTAGTGTTATTTTCCTTGTCTAGACTGCCGAGTACCACCATTCATTGGAGTTTATTGCTTTTTTCACATTGCGGAAGATATGAGCGAGTAACTAGCGCAAACCAGGAGCTACAGTACGGTAGGTCATACCAGCATTACTGGCCAGCAGGAATCATGCTTAATAGACAACTTTGCTAATTTTATAATGTACCCTGCTACCATATGAGAGTTCCAGGACCTAAAGCAATCCTCTCCTATCAATATAGCAAACGGTTTAGTGTCAGTATTCTTTTCGATACTTTCCTGCACCAGATATCGCTCCTCTAAGTGCTACCAACTGACTCTCATCGACTGATGAAATCCAAATGGCTATCTTCACTTTGCGTATGCCCTTTGGGCCACGTTCTGGGTTCAACGGTCAGGCTGGAGGTCATTGCGGATTGCGGAAGCTGTCGAAACCGCTGCCCGACCCAGGGTGCCCGGGCCTCTTGTAAAACTTGGTGGAAAAACTTTAATCTCTTAGCCCATCTCACCCAGAACAACTCGCGCCACCTCCTCCAAGTAACCTCCTATCTCAAGTGCCTTCCAAACACAACTTGGGACTTGAGCGGGAGCAACATTTTATCGAAGTGAGTTTCCCCGCCACATCGGAGGAATTGTGCAAAACCAAAAGTGCGTAGCGAGAGAACACAAAAAAACATACACGCACACCCAGTTTTGCCCTTTAGTTTTCTTATGTTTTTTTTTCTCTTTCGTTTCGGGTACCCCGTTATGCTTGAATACTGGTTTCGATCAATCTTACAGCTCCCTTTGCAGTCCGCTGCCACTCGATCCTGTGGTGGAAGCTTCAGAGTCTCCAGGGTGTGGTATTTTGATACGAAAGAAAGGTATCATCGACACAAACCCGATATGCATGATTTGCACGCAAAAGTTTCTATGCCCTCGCACCACCCGGACCCGATGTGTAGCTCTTTATAAGGTCAAAGAATTACCGAAGAGAAAGAAAGTGTGGTGAGGCGTCCCCCGTGAACGGATCTTTGCAGGCTCCGGCACTACCCGAAAGGAAACCTGATCCTCTCTCGTGTGTTCATTGGGCGATGACTTTGAAAATCACAAACCAGGAGAACTACCAAAAAATCAAAACAACCCTTATTGTTGGACTGGTTGGTGCTGTGCTCGTGTGTACTTGAACCATTCGAGCAGACAGTAATCGGACAAGGTTGGACAAGAAGTGAGGGAACAAAAACATAACGCTCAAAACCTACATCCATCGGGAGGGAGGATTAGCTTTATGGGCGCCTTTCGTGCTGCAATACACGTCAGAATCTGGTCGTCTGCAAGATCTGGTATCTCCGGGAAAAGTTCAGAAACCCCTAGCTGGAGGAACACGGGAAAGAAGCGACAGCATCGCGATGCATCCTACCACTTGGAGGAATGTTGTGTTTGCAGACCCAGTGCAGTCTCACCTTCCACCACGATCGTCTCTCTCGTTTACCACAGTGACGCCGTTAAAAGGAGCGTTGAAAGAAATGCGGAAAAGAAAGCGATCGTCTTGAAGGGAACGTACTGATCGAGTGACGCAAAGTGAAATAGAGTTTTTTTAAAGGGGGAAACGAAACATACAAAAAAAAACACACACACACACAGAAAGCGAGCATCATCCCGAAGACAAGAAGCAGAACGTCAGAATTATGTTTGACTTCTTGACTTGAGGGAAAAAAAAGATTCTCCCTCCCTACCCTCTTTTACCCGTGCAACACCAACACAGTCAAACATAAAGCATAAAATATAACCCTATGCGCAACATGTTTTTCCCCCGCAAATAACGACCTCTTGTGCCCCGTCCCACATTATAGGGGAGTTGGTCGATGACTCGAAGTTATGCTGGTATGCGTGCTGGATGTTTATGCTACGTGGGAAGAAGGCACCGGAGAAGCGGAGGCATAGGTTGTGAGCGGATGAGAGAATGTACCACGGCACACGGAGAGCGACTGAGTCAGCGTGATTTGACTTATGCTAAAGCCACCACTACATGTTTAATGTAGTGAGCTTAAGCATCTCGCCGTAGGGAGAGAGCAAATCTCCTTGGATTGTGCTGTGTTGCCAGCTTGACTGAACGTAAATCCTCGTCGTTTTGGTTCCACAATGTTTATCAAAGTATTATTTGAATCGAATCAAAATGCCCCACGGAAGCTCATTGTAAGAATGCTTCGAAAAACTTTTTACCATACATCTTGTCCTTCTTCCTTTTCATCATGGCCAATCGCTGCTCGGCCTGTTTGCGGATCCGGTTCAGCAGATAGGCATGCGGTTTAATAACGTTCTGGAAATCCTCGTGCGACAAGCGATAGATTTCACACGCCTCCAAAGCGATCACATTCGCGGTACGCTGCTGATTGCGCTTGATCAGTGATATCTCCCCAAAGTAGGCACCGTCAGTCAGATGGCCCAACTCCTTCCCGCTCATTGCGTACACTGCCACCGTACCGGCAGCCAGGAAGTACATCGAATCGCCATAACTTCCCGCCGCAATGATCACATCGTCCTGAAGGTAAATCTCCAGCTGCAAACAATTGACAATGTCGGTCAGTATGAAGTAGGGCAGGTTTTTGAACAAATCCACACTCCCAACGAGATGTCGACAGGTTTCCATCCGGATGCTGCTGCGCAGATTCTTCGGAAACAGGCCCATAATCATCTCCTCGTCGAAGTAGCGCGTACGGAACCGGGTGGCGAAGTTGTCGCGCAGCTTCCTTTCCAGCGATACGCTTAGTCGCTTGTTGTACACGAATGCTTTCAGGTTTGCCATAAACTTGTCGTACTGGTCGATGGCCATCTCGGGTGAGTCGAAAAATCGGCACAACACCACGGGCACGTAGTTGAACCACAGCCAGCCGAGAAACATCACCAGCCACATGATCCAGTGGTACACGTAATGTTCCTCGATGTCCTTTTTTTCACTGGACGCTAAACCGACCCGAAGCGTTATCATCATGCTGCGCAGATACCGATAGGTTGTGGAGGTGTCGAGGTCGGACAGTCGTAGCCGGACAAATGGATTAGCTACCTTTTCCAGTACGGCGGAAACGTTGGGATGCTGTCGCATTGCTGCTAGTAGTTGCTCTTCGTCGGGTGTACGGCTGGAAGGATCAGCTCCTAGTAAAACCGGTATAATGTAACCGAGACAGGTGGTCCAGTGGAGTACGTACAGTGTGTTCATGATGACTTCTACGATACGCATCTTGCTTTCGGAAATCTCCAGCGATCTCGGAATGACGCTAAAGTACCGGTTGCTGTCCCGGAACCGTGCGATATTACACAGATACAGGAACGACACGAAGGCGAGGCATGTTTCAGCTCCCGCTTCAAGGATTAGCTCATCGAACACTTCCAACAGCAGTATATAGGGGAAAAACAGTAACAGATCATACATCAGCCGGAAGGGGCGCAAACGATTGAAGAAGATCTTGCCCGGATTTAGGACAATTTCGTTCGTTTCCAGCACAACAAATCCTGTACAGAATGTGAGCGCAAATTCGGCTACCAGGATCACACACAGGGACAGATCAAAGTATTCCACCAGGTGGCGGTTTGGGTGGGTTTCAAATGCCAAAAAGCTGAACGCAAAGGGAAGCAGCATCAGGTGTAGGTTCATCACGATGAAAACGACCACATCACTGTACATTCGTAGCAGGCTGAAGGGATGTATGATGAAAGCTGGATAGCACTGCACGAGTCGCTCGTTTTCCTTAATGATCTGGTACGAACTTTTCAGATGCTTCCCCGTTGAAGGATGCTGTTTGGAGGCCAGCCGAAGTTTTTGCAATGCTCGAAGCAATTTGACGTACCTTGGGAGGGCGCGATCTTCCGCTTGCGAAATGCGTGTCTGTTCGATGGTGCAAATGTGCCGATTTTCTTTAAATTTGTGTCTCATTTTCAGTAGTTTTATTCGTTTAATGAAAGTTCATAAAATCTTCCGAAAATTCTAGATACTTGCGTAGCGTTTGGATCACAAATTGGATTAAAAGTGGGAATCAGCTCAACTCAGGAGAAACGAAATGTAAATTTTATCACAGCTTACCTAGAATCCCGGGTGAAAAATGTGTCTAAAATCACTCGATTTTATTCGCGTAATCTGGCAGCACTGCACTCCATGCATGGCAGAACATTCTCATACTCCGCGGTCAGTTCATCAGAATTATCTCTCTTTTTCTCTCCCTCCATCGGAATGTTACAGTGCAGGCTAGTAGAGCAGATACATTTTACCACGAAACACAAAGAGAAAGATACTGGGAAGGAAAGAGATAATAAACATTCTCACTCGCGAGGGGTGAGTGGGTGTGATATTGATCGTGTCAGTGCGCGTGTGTGAGTACAATAGGCAAAGTCATAAATAGAGAGAGAAGGAAAGTGAGCGCATATCTGTTGCTTCCCTATATTCAGCTTAAGCGTAACAAGCAATTCACGGCTTAGCGTGTTTTTTCGTGGGCAATACAAGTTTTGTCCACTTCTGTGTGCGTGAACGAGCGTGAAGACGATTTCTGCGGCGAGAGCAATCGCCGGGAATGAGGCCACGATGAGCGTACACTGCGGCATCGATGTATGTTTGCGGGTGTAACAGAAAAATGAAGTTTTTTGCTTTAATCCTATTTCTAAGGGGAATAAATGCAAAAAACGAGTAAAATTTAATACTTCGGCTAAATTCATCAAAAATATGCATAAAATCATGTTTTCAATCACAATTGTATGGTTCCTTTGCAAAGTTTGTCCAATTTTATCTACGTTTTGTTCACTATGCGCTAATCAGTTTCAAGTATCCGCTCACGCGAGCGAGTTCGCGAGAGAGTCTGCTCTGAAAGCGAGATATCTCTCAGTCGACGCGTGTGCACGGGGTACCAGTGGGAACAAATGGCTCAACGAGCAGGCGTAAACCTTTAACGCACACTCGCTTGTATTCATTTCAAACTGAACCATACGCTGAGTCGGTTGTGCGTTGTGTGGCGGTCGCTTTTCGTGAAGTGTAACTTGGCAAGGAGTTTAAGAAGGAAAAGGTAAAAATAAGTGATTTTCTAAAGGGCTGCAAGTTCAAAGAAGAAGCTGAAGTGTAAAGTGCGTGCGTGCGTGCGTTAAGTTGCGGATGAGCGATCGCGTTGTGATTTCTTGTGTGTTTTTTTTTAGCTGTGATGTTTTTAACACAAAAGCAAAGTAAACGATCGAGCGAAAAGCACTTGCGTGGTGGTGATGTGTTGTGTAGCGTCAGCATTGTGTGGTGGCGATGGTCCGTTTTTCCTGTGGGAAGAAAAATGGGAAAAATCAAGCGTGTGTGATGAGAACAGTAGCTGCGGCGACGACGACGACGACGACGACGGCACTTTGACGTTGCCATGGTTGACACACTTTTTGATGGTGTGGTGATCATCATGTGTGCGTCTCGCCAAAAGGGAAAAGGAGCTACCCCAAAGGGGCGCGAAGAAGCAAGTGTGTGGGAACGGTTGATCAGGAGGCGTATGTGAAGCGGCAACTAGCAGTGTAGTGGTGTCTTTTTTCCTCTTTTTTTTTTGTTGTATGCTCGCACTGCGTGTCGGAACGCAACAGGCTTGAACGAAAAAATACAAATAAAAAGTTGAACGATTTCGAGCGGACCCTTGGTGAGCGCGAGGAGAGTATAGCGAGGGAGGAGATTTAGCTGTGTGTGTGTGAGAGAAAGAGCGTTTGTGTTGAATTGTTATTATTGCTGGCAGAGCGATTTCGTGGTATTGTTTCCTGTTTTGGAAAGGTGTACCGTTTTGTGAATATACGAAAAAAAGTGACTCTGCTTTTAAAAGAAAAGGAAATTTTCGAGCTCGCCATTTGGTAATTTAACCGTCGGCAGAAAAGGGAAATACTCGATCTGTTCTGTAGAATAATCTGTTGAAGACACAATTTTCTAGTGTGAGAGATCATATAGATCTGAAATGAAACACTTCTCCAATTCCGCAGTTCCCCGATGGGTTCTTGTGATACATACTTCCCCATGCTCTATGTTTCAACTATCCACATTTTAAGCATTTCTTTTGTTCGTGAGTAGCCCATTCTGAATGTGGTGGAAAAGAATTTGAAAAAAAAAGAAAAGAACATTTCAAGAAGTGGAAAGTGTTGACGGGGAAATTCTGTGGGCGCGCGTTGTGTGTATAAGTCACTTCGTGAAACAGCTACATGGATAAGCGGTACACGCCCGTTTGGTTGTGTGTTTCTGAGTGCGCACAAGGGAGCGGGGGAGTGTTTGTACATATTTTTTTTGCTCTTGCGCGTAAATCAGCAACAGTCGGAGCGGAAATGCCGCCGGTAAGGGCGTTTTTTCGGGCATGATAAATGGAAACTTGTGTTTGGATTCACTTCCTTTAAAAAAGCATCACCAAGCATATCGTATGGACTTTTTTTTTGTCCTTTATGAGATTGTTTTTGACACACTTTGCAATAAAATACTTTTTTTTCGGATTTTTCTTTGCTTTTCATTTCTGTCTCATCATGCTGACTTATTCGAATGCTCAGCAGATAAAATGAACATTAAAGCAAGCATAACAGACTCAAAATGCCAAATACCCATCAAAAGGGAAACCGATTTGATGAATCATCAATTTTAGATTAAACATTAAAGGGTGTTGTTTTTGTTTCAAAGTCTCACTAAAAAGCGATTTTAAAAATATATAAAGAGTTAAGTATAACTGTTGAGATTTGTTAATTTAACGCATTTTCCAGGGAAACGCTTACTCCCTAGTGTGCTCCACATATGATCTACAACGACCTCCAAGTGCAAATCGAAAGTGGCACATATAAACAGAAGCGATTCCCTCTCACACACTGAGACCATCGAAGAGAAAGTAATGAAATAGTTGAGATAGTGAGATTTAATAAGAAAAAATAATTAAAACAGGAAACGATCGATCGCATACGCAATTGCTGATGCCACACATCATCGCACATCAAAATACCATACCCCCCACATGTGTTAGAACGATGCAAAACAATTGATCATCAGAAAGTGCCTTTTTGGACAATAAGTGTGCGTATATGCGTGTGCTTGGAAATAGAGATGCATTTCCCAAACATAAAACAATGTTTAAAAGTGTCTTTAGTTTAGGATTCGGTTTTATTTACTTTTGTGTAATTTAAAATGTGTTTGTAAAACCCTTTCTTTCTTTTTCCCAGTTTTCAAGGTACACACACGCAAGAAGAAACGTTAAGTGCGTGCAAGTAAAAGTGTGTGAGTGTTGTTGTTAATAAAAGAAGAAAAATCCCATGATAATATTGTGCCTTACAAAAGTGAGTTCAGAATAAAAGCACGTGCCTGTAGGCTGGTTTGAGTATAAACAATGCCGATACACCGTTGTTGCTAACAACTTTAAAGTTTTATAGACAGTAGTGTGTGAGTGCGTGTCGGGTGAATGTTATTTATGCAAGTTTGACGATAGCAGTGTGATACAAAAGGTTGTGTGATACAAGGAACGGGACAAGACGTTTGTTCCCAGCAACCACGAACGAACGGTTTTTTTTTTTCGCCTGAGTCTCTAATAATCTCGCCAAAAGGCACCACCACACACACGGATAGAACCCGTGCTCAAGTCTTCGAATGAATCAATTGCACCACAATCATCACATAATGAGCTCGTACGGGGGCACCGAAAACAGCGGCTCAAATCAGCAGCAGCAGCAGCAAAACCAGCAGCAGTCGACGCAAAGTATCGCCGACTATCTGGCGCAGCTGCTGAAGGACCGCAAACAGTTGGCCGCTTTCCCGAACGTGTTCCTGCACATCGAGCGGCTGCTCGATGAGGAAATTTCGAAAGTGCGCGCCTCCCTGTTCCACATCAACGGTGTCACGAAGGAACCGCTTCAACTGCCCGAACCGGAAGGAGAATCCGTTACGCTAAACGAGAAGGTGTACGTCCCGGTGAAGGAGTATCCCGATTTTAACTTCGTCGGACGCATCCTTGGGCCGCGCGGCATGACCGCCAAGCAGCTAGAGCAGGAAACGGGTTGCAAAATTATGGTGCGAGGGAAGGGCTCGATGCGGGACAAGAAGAAGGAGGACGCAAACCGGGGCAAACCGAACTGGGAGCACCTTTCGGACGATCTGCACGTGCTGATCACGGTTGAGGATACCGACAACCGGGCCTCGATCAAGCTGAAGCGCGCACTCGACGAGGTGAAGAAGCTGCTCGTCCCGCACGCCGAAGGTGAGGATGAGCTGAAGAAACGGCAACTGATGGAGCTGGCCATCATCAACGGCACGTATCGTGACTCGACGACCAAGGTCGCGCCCGCCGACAACACGTTCAGCTTCGACCCGCAACAGTACACGGACGACCGGTGGAAGATGGCCGCAGCGACGGCCGATCAGCGTATGCTAACGCAGGCCTCTCTCGCTGCTGCCAATCTGGCAGCGGCCAACCAGCTGGCCAGCCGGGCCGCCCAGAACCCGCTCGGTGCCCCGATCATACTGTCGCCCCGCATCTCCGTCCCAACGACAGCGGCCAGCCTGATGCCGGGCTCGGGACCGCCACCTACCATCGACCACACGACCGGACTGATCTACGCCTCACCCTACACGGACTACAGCTACGCACTGGCGGCGGCCGGCAATCCGCTGCTCACGGAGTACGCCGATCACAGCGTAGGTGCAATGAAAAATCCACGAAGGCAATATGCGTCTCGCGATCATCCTTACTAAAAAAAAAAAACAAATCAACCACACCACCACCAACAACAAACAACAACAATCTTCCCCCTCCCCTATATTACCCACCCCACCCACGTTAATATAAAAAAGCATCGCTAAACAACTAGAGCAAAAAAAAAATCTACCAACAAGTCGAATTAAGTTGTGCTGTGTGTGTGCAACCACTAGAAGGGCAAAACAAAAATGCAACATCCTCTTTTTTTGCAAACCATACAAAACAAAACAAAAAACCGCAAAGCGCCTACAAAAATCGAACGCCCCTCTAAACAACAAAGTGTGTAACAAAACAAACAGCATCTCTAAAATCAATTACCATCTCACACATTCACCCATTGGCAAATGTTAGTTAGAGACACACACACACTACTTAACTTACCCGGGCGGTGGGGCAATAATTTATCTAATGACCATTTATCTATAAAGCTACCTTTTTTTTTTACTATTAATTTACTCTACATGCTCACACACTTTCACCCTTTACAAACAGCAACAAATCACACACGCATATTTTAATGTATGTTTTTTTCTTATATAATTTGTTGCTCTATATCCTTCTCTTCGTTATTTCGAATATTAATAATATTCATTCAAATATTAATGATTATTAATAATAACATTGTGTAGTTTATATAAACATAATATATAAATACAAAATAATCGCATTAATTGCAAAACAAAATAATAACGCCAAGGAATGATAGAGATCTGCTACGGAATGAGTAAAACACGAAACAACAATTTTAGCTCTAAAACAATACCTTCGTGTTTGATTAACGGTTCAATACGCAATTGTGTATAATCTCATATAACGCACAAGTCACACACATCCGCGCCAAATCCCATATTCATCGTTTTGATCTGTTTTATTTGTTCAAACTTTTTTTAAATCAAAACTCTGTCTTATGAGAAAAATATCAAATTCTTTCCTTCTTTTTCGAAACCATATTAAACAACCATAACCTTTTTTTAAGTACTTGAGGTAATAATTCACTTCTTTCTTTTACTGTTTCCCATCCTAATATTGTTGTTTTGTACCATTACTCATCAACACAGCTCTAAAACGAAAAGGAAAATGTCTTGTACAACACAGAGATCTGAGCGATGAACGCAATAATCGTGTGAAATAATGATAATATGTGAAAGGACATGATAATACAAACGTATATTAATTACTGTAAAGCGTGTGTTAGTTAGAAGGGTCATTGTTAGGTGTTAGGTATAAAGGGAATGCGAATGGACACACGCACCAAGCGGCTCTTGTTTTGCATCATGATTGTGCGCAAATAACGATAGAATAATAACCTAAATATTAATATTATAATTAATGATAATACTGTTAACGAACATAAGTGTACTAAGCTACTAAAGAGGGAACTTTGAAATGTGGAACTAGAAAGGAATAACGCTAGCACTTTATACACTTACCATCAACCAATACAACACCACCACCAAACACCAAACTTACCACTATTTGGCGGCCACTTCTTCTAATAACAAATATTTTCCCTTTTATCTACTGTACCAATTTGTTCCTTATATCCTTTTTATAGCGAGATAAAAAAAAAACAACAACAGTACGTAACATTATATTATGAAATGTTTAACGCACTGTTCCTGAGGATCAGGTTCGCTTCACACGACCTCTAACGAATGGTTATAAAAACATCCTTTTTGTCACGCTGTAAACATACCACATTATGTACTAAAAAGGTCGAGCAATTGTACTAAAATAACGAGCAATGCTTATCACATTATTTCTACAGCACTTACAATGCGAAGGAAAGCACGGCTTTTCTTTCGTGTAGCACAAAATACTCTCCTATTTGGAAGTGATCATCAAAAACATAGTTGAATAATGTTGCGCGCATCCCTTCGCTCACTAAATACTAAAAACCTCCCAATTATGTATCATTCATCGGATTAACTCTCCTCGCAGAACGCAACCTCTCTTTCTATCTCTTTAAATATGCTTTCTTTTTTATCTAGCTTTAGCACACTGCTAACGTTTAACCGAAAACGATAATATTTTGAATCTAATACACAACACCTGGTTATTGAATCTCTCC
>KB680013.1:0-17212 GCA_000349165.1 Anopheles christyi | reverse complement strand
TGAGCTTGTTTCTTTTAGCTCGTTTTTTAGGCACATACCGCTAGTTGCTCAATCGGATATCGATATGTTGTGTGAGACAGAGCAACAGCATTATTGTCGTCCTTATTTCGATGTAGATGCTGTTTGTTCATTCCTCTGCTTCGGGAACACAAAATGCGGTTTTCGTAAAGCGTGGAGAGGAATGAGGGGTGAGGGGAGAGGGACATTCGTTCGTCCTAGAATAAATATGTTCTGCTTTTTCGTCATCATCTTGCCATCTTTTGGGATCTTGCCTACATCTACGCATGGGAGGTGATAATACACAACGAATCCTTTCTGATCCAACTTTGACACAGGTGTAGCAGAGTTCATTCCTTACGACATCACCTTCCATGGTCTGTTCGGTTGAGAACGAGACTGCCGAGACGCTTGTTGCCAGCTTTTGCTCCCATCTCTACCGTCTAACAATGCAATTTTTGATTTTGATGACATTTGCGTGTGATTGAATTACCGTGCGGTGAAATTTTGTTGTGATAGGATATTTTGATATTGATTGCGGTAAACAAATCACGGATCCTTTTCTTTGCCATCGTTCACAAACGATTGGTTGGAAACGGGAGCGATAAGTTTTACCTATCTTACCTTTCACACACATAGCAACACGAGCATGTTTAGCATCTCAACGTCTCAGGCTGATGTTTCGAATGTTTCAAATGTCTTGTTTGTTTTCCTCGTCTACTCCATTCTGCTGCTCATTTTGTATATGTGTGTCGAATAGCTTCAACACACAAGCAGTACATCAGTCAATTTCTACACGAACTAGCAAAACATCTTTACGTTTTGTCCGTGGGCGCTGACATCCTGGCCGTGGCGTGAAGGCGTATCATGTTTTTTTGGTGTTGTTACTTTTGCATTTACTTTCTACTTATGTTTTGCGTAGGTGGCTTTTCCGGCTTCCCGCAAGCTTTCTTCCACGCCACCACCACCATCACCAACACCAGGGAGCATTGGAATCAAAAACACTTTTGAATGATTTATTCACCGGTACCAAAAGTGTCAATAGGATGATTTGTTGTAGTATGTCGTCTCTTCGTCCCAACCACATCGATTCGAGATCTCTATTGTGTTCGAAAGCGTTTTAGGTTGGTGGTGGAGTTTGACACTGCAGCGCTGGTGCTGCTGCCACCGATGTTGTACATTGATGGGACATAATTTGTCCGATTGTTGCAAAATGTCAACCGATAGAAAATATGATCCCAGCGAAGACGGGGCAACGGAAAGGAAGGCAGTGTTTTGAGTTGTTTCTGTGAATCGGATTTTAGCAAAAGTTGACTTTTGTTATTATGGTGAGAGTTGTCTGTGTCGGTATAAAAATACAAAAAATATAACAAGTTACTTTCAACTGAATCTATCTACTTACAAAAAATGGTGAATTGAGCGCATCTAGATTGCCCGCGGTTGAATCGATTGTGGCTGGGAGAACATATACCCAATTTAAGACACACGTATGTACATACAAGACTTCGAGGTTGATGATATTGGTTCGATAAGCGAATCAAAATAAGGATAACGATACATTATTTTAAAAATGAGTCAATTGTTCTGTTATACTCCATACACTGTTGAAGTGTGACGATTGTAAACAACTAGCATGTTATGAAGTTGCATCTGAGTTTGTTTTTTGGTAGATCTGCTATTGTATTCTTCACTGTATCATTTGGTGGCTGGTGCTTTCAAGGTGTGCATCTGAAACATGAAACACAACAAGTAGACACAAACAATCTCGTTGACCTAGACACGCTGTACGATCAAAAGGGAGAGTGCTTGAAAACAGAACACACACACATAGCCACAACGCCAGAGTGCCACCCTTCTCGATTAGGTAACTTCACGTGTCGTTCACGTGTTTGTTTCTTCTCTTTTGCTATTATACAGCAAAATAAAAAAAATATGGGGCATATCATATGATGCCCGGACAAGCCACAGCAACAATCCCTGCAAATCTCATAAGAACGCGTGAGGTACGGTACTGCAGGATTTGATCGGTATGAATTATTCAAACGCTTCCCAACCACACCGGCACACACACACACCTCAGGTCCCTCTTGTTCTTCGATGGGCACGAGAAGTTGTGGCTTCCAGTACACAGCTTGACGGTTGGTAATATGACGCGCCGATAATACATTGAAAGCAGTCGCTTGGTCTCCCCAAGCTACCTTGCGTTTGCGTGTGTGTGTGTGGAATGAGGAGGGACCATTAATTCGGACGAGGTAACAAACAGATGTTACACTTCCCTTTTCCCTCCAGCGTGAGCGTGTTTTTGTAGACACCTACAGGCCTTCTTTAAGCCTTCGAGCCTTGATGGTATGTTACCGGTAAAAGTAAGTTCTGCTTTCGTAAATTTAATTGGTACCTTTTGACCCGAAAGCTACCACCTACCGGTACGTTACATTAAGATAATTTAATGTTGGTTGTGTGAAATCAAATTAAGCATCGATTTCCCTTTGAACCCGTTTGTGGGATTTTTATACAGAATTTCAAATATAATAAAATATAATTTTCAAATAGTAATACTCGTTTGCTCAATGAAAGCTCCCCTTATATGATAGACAAATGCTCGAAATAAATTAAATTGAATTTGCATTTCGATGCACCGTTCACGATGTGGAACGATGAAAAACGTTTGAAAAGATTGTACATTTAAATAAATTACTCCACCACAATCCCACAGAGAGCACTTCGTAGGCTTTCATCAGAAATCAATATTTCTCACTGTTGGGTATTTTCTTACGCTTTCCTAATGCATAGAAAGAAGGTAAGGTTTATCCAGCATTATCCAAAACATACAAGCCACAAGGTACTTCTGTAATGTAATATTACACTGATGTACACGAGCGAAAAAATAAATAAAAAAAGGCATCGAAAAGGCGATCGGATAAGAGAAGACGAATAAGCAGCAGCAGTATGAGGCTCCCGTACCGCTGCTTCATTGTAAAGCATTGCCACAAAACATAATTTGACGAATACGTGATGATTCTTGCTGCAGACTACGGACTTACCCAGTAGCCCGCATTTTATCGATTTCGCCTGCTGCGAAGGAAGCGTTCCACAAATGTGGAAAAATCTCAGCCTTCGTGGTTCCCAAAAAAAAGTGCTGTTCTAAAACCAAATCCACATCGAAAGCCGCATCCTCGGTAGTACACTCATGTGTGCGTGTGTGTGTGCGAGTGTACAGAAAGAGGGCGCATAACGATGGATACGTGGCACAATAATGATGTGATCGTGCTGGAGCTGTTAAATTGACAACATAATATATGTACGTACATACACACTTACCCCACCACCATCAGATACCGCAGATATCATCCCTGTGGACGACCCTCTCGTTTTCGCAGGAAAAAGTAAAGCTTCACATTACCTTTTTACGGTTTTTTTTTGCGAAACGAAGATAGAAGGAGGATATTTGTCTGTGGCTAGACATGGGGGAAAACAACCGCAGCCGCTTCATGTTGAGGTTAGATGGAGGGGTGTAGAGTTTTGTGGTATTGACAAGCGAAAAGATACATACACAGAAACAGGCATCCAAGTATTTCATTTCCTGTATCATGGTATGGGTTTTTTTTTCTTCTGGTACTGAGAATTTGTTTCACCATGGAGGACATTTACCACTCGAGTACAAGGGGAATACCAGCAAGAAATACTTTGAAGTTTGGAGAAATATATTTTTTGTATCTGTGTGATGACGATCCCGGTTGTCATTGTTTCCACCGTTTCCGTCGGAGCAAAGGGCAGCTTTAAATGACACACACCCAAGCATCGCCTTGACTGCTGTCCGCTGACTGGAAAAGATGCCAGAAATTTTTAAAAAATGGTCAAGCAGGAGAAAGCTCTTACTGCTGTGTTGTTGAAAAAAAAAAAAAGAAATCTTCCGATGCTGTAGTTACAAAAAACGTCCAAAACAAGAAACAAATGTCACTTCAAACGAACTCGCGTGGGCTATTCATATCCCCGTTACGCTTTTGCCGTCCGTAATCATTTATCATAAATGCCTTCTAGCGATGGAGGCGTACGTACTTCCTTTTCTTTCAGCTCCATTTCTGTATTTCTCTCTTCTATCGCTCGCTCTCGCACAACGTGCACATTAGATCTTGCTTTGATTATAGCTACTAGATGGGAAAACTTTTACCATGTCCACGCCTCCACTGTGTTAAACATCGCTCGTCACCCCTTTATTCGCTACAACGTACTGAACTGGTGGTGTTTGGATTTCGTTCCGTAGGGAGAAAGTTACGAAAGGGCTCTCCGTTGCTAGTAACAAACGTTAAGAAGTAGCGCCGCCAGATATTCATGTCAAGGAAGTGCGAAGCAGGAGTATTTGTTCCAACGCGAGATGAGCGAAACTTTTGGGAGCACTTTGGCGAGGATTTTGTAACACCCAAAAATTGCTGCTCAAGAACCGGGTTGGGAAAAACGAGACGATTGGGAGGGGTGTGCAATAAAAGATTACTAGCAAAGACAACATCGACAGGAGGAATATCGCTTTTGTTGATCAGTGTTTGACTTATGGCCGGGATGATGTACTTGCCATCAATTGTTTAGCTGATCAAACCAATCATCTGTATAGTATCGGAAATTATTGTAGAATTAAATAATAATTGACTTGTTTACCTTCTATCTATCTATCTACTATCTGTAAATCATTACTGTCAATTTATGTTATCAAGCATGTAACGCCTCTTATTAGAACAACGGAGCAGCAAGCTATACTCGAGAAGGAAACTGTTGCACTTCATCTACTTACTTTAGAGCATCGTTGTGTCTGCAAACACACCACAAGTGAGCTTCTTCTTGAAACCATTCTCACAGGCATATAAACAACGGTGCTTCAAATTTTTTTGGGACAACTTCAAACGAAACCATTTAAAATGAAGACCCTCGGGCATGACACATATACTTCTTCGAGGATGTGACCGCTCCAGTGCTACAGACAGTTGGGCAAAGCAAACGACAGAAAAAAAGACAATTTAGAAAACACATGCATACGTGCAACAAAGGAGGAAACCGGAAACGATATGAGGCTTAAGATGGATGGTTGAAAATGACTGACACAACATGACTTTGCAATACGGCCGATCTATCTTTAAGATTCGTTCCCATTCCCCCAGTGACTAATGATGGCGTCGAGGATGGCGTCACAGTAGCGTCACCGTGTTGTCAGTCAGCCTCAGTAGTCAGTCGGTGGAAAGTGGAAGGCTGTTTCCCCTTCTAGTTCAACAACGATACAATACAAAGTTCGTGCTCCTTTCGCAAACACTTGTGCTAAAGCGGTGGGTGGCGAGAGGGGTAGGTTATTCAACCTTCGTGCCAGGTCGGCTTTCCATTCGACATGCTGAAGCATTGTTCGGAGAGGGAAATAAAATAAAAATGGAAAACAGGCAAACGTTTTCCTTGCTGGAAAGCTGTCACTTTGCGGCATCGTGACATTTCGACCGACCGAAAACCCTTTGCGGGGTGAGATGGCAGGAATAATAGAAAGTGCGCTGGAACTCTTCAGGAAAAGAAAAAGGCTTGTATGATCCCGACCACTCTGTTGCGTTTCCTCAGCCGTTGTGAGCCGTCAAAGGGAGTGGGGTGCGAGAAAGTGCTTTTGGTTGGACATTCTATGCATTTATTATATTTTTGTGTTACGCTTGGGGGAAGTTAAAACATTTGACTCTATCTCTCTCCCGTTCCGTGTGGCTCATTTGTTCCTACGTTATCTGATTGATGGGTACACTTTTTTACCTTTCAGCAGGCAAATCGATCGACTTAGATTGACATATGGGTAGAATTTAAAATCATTCCATAAACCAACCCAAAAGTGTCTGATTGGATTCATAAATCAGTTGTACAATTGGCACAGGAACTGTGATATTTTTCCTTTTTTTATTTTCTTTATTTATTTATTTATTTCCCCCTAACTAAGAACTATTCCGCTGTAGGTAAACTAAATTAAAGAAAGCCAAGCCCATAAGAGGCTTATCCAGGGCTTTAACGACTATGGTGGTTGAGCAATGAAGAATTATATTGTCTGTTGTGACAAGAAGATGTTAAATCTTATTTATAATGTTTAATGATTTTCCTTATGTCCAAAGGAAAGACATAAGAAAAACGTCTTCAAAGCCCTGTGGCAATTGAAGCACCAAGTGCAAGATAAGGAAGAAAAAAAAGCTCATTTTCAATTGATAAATTTACAAAAATAATATGTGTCAATTTACGTATGGAGGCGCATGGTAGCTGATGAAGAAGAGAATGTTTATTCGTTTGCTGTTAACATCCAAAAATTTATTTAGATTCTATGATTTTTGTAACATTATTTAGTAACTTCAAAATTAAGATACATGAAAGAAAAATATGCCTTTTAGGGTGTCTATTCCATTTACCATGACGGTAAGGCAATGCGATGACTGATTGGGAAGAACATGCTTTTTAAAGAAAATACCATGAACCAACATACGTCTTTTACAGAACAGATAAACAATTCAAAGTTGCCTTGAGTGAACTTTTTAAAGTAAAAATGTCTTCCTCGTCACACTTAACATATTCCCGTTGCATAGCTTCACATGGTTGAGCATTATCCGACCAATTTTTCTTTCCTCGTTTATCACACCCCAAATGCATTCCAACATCAATAGTGTCTCTTTCTTCGCTTCCAGCAATACACCACCTCTCTTCCCGCTTTTTTTCTTCACCCTGCTTAGTGGCACATAAAACGGAACACAGAATAACAACCTAACGAGCTTCCGCTTCCTGATCCATCCTACCATTGGTACCGTACCCCACTCGCTCCCACAAAGATCGAGGGTCGGATGTTTGGTTTCCGTCCGTGACGAGGCAGAACGTGAGAAACGCGGCGCACTCCGAAATCACTCTGCCAACTCACGGCGGGAAACGTGTTAGAATGCCACCGTTTGCACTGTTGCTGTTACTGTGCACCAATTTCGCTCGGTTGCAATGCACACTCCTTCTTCTCAAACGGTTTGATTGGATCGCGAAGCGTCAAATGTGCGAGTGTGTGTGCATGTGTGTCTGTGTGTAAGTCTATGCAAGTAGAGCGTCATTTACAAGTGGTAACATATGCAACGGTGTGGTAAAGCAGCTATTTAGTAGCTGCTAGAAACCAGAAATCATCCACCGAATATGAGAGCCCTTGTAGGTCCCTTTCCACAGCATTCTCCGCCTTTCCCTACTTCCCCAAAACGATGATGATGATGTGACGAAAACTGCCGCAAGAAGTGGATTCTGACAATCTTTCAACTTTTCATCTTCTCTTCCGAGTTTTATTGAGAAAAGAAAAGCGGGAGTGCAGAGTGGAGGACCCCGAACGGGTCAGGCTTGTATGGTCGTTAGCGTTCATAGCAAACATTGCATTGGAGGGTTCGGGTTTTGGGAAGGGAAAAACATCATTGCGCAGCTAAACTCGAAGCGGAAGCGGATGCGGTGAAGTAACACACAAAAGGAAGTGTTGCACAAGGAAACAATGGCTGAAAGAAATAGATAAACCCAGCCCGAAGGAAAAATTAATGTATGGACTGACGGACGGGTTGTGGGTGGGTGTGAACGGGGTGATGGTAATGGGCCTGTTTTCCCGAGACTTACTCCGCCTTAAGGTTCTGAAGGAAGAAGCTTTTCTTTCAGCTTCGCTTCCATCACTCACCACCGGCATTATGTTTCTAGGCAGTAAAGCGCCTGGAAAGAGTGTGTGCATGCGAAAAACACATCCACCAATGCCTATTCGTGTGGCTTGAAGCTGAGGTTGTTTGGCAGACAGTTGCTCTGTTAGGCTTTTTACTTCCCGGAACAGAACAGAAAGCAGTTATACGAATGAAAGAAGTGGCAGGGAGAGGAACGGAACGTAAACCAAGCAGAAAAGCAAAACTGGCAGACGGATGGCGACGAGTGCCGACTAGACCACGCTGTTCGGAACACGAGCAGCAGCAGCAGCAGCAGCAGCAGCAGTAGCATGAAGGCATTTGTTTATGTTTAAAAAGTAAACTTTACGAATGACACCGATTCAACACCCAGGATGTTGAATTATTATTAAAATGTTAACACCTTCACAGTTGCTTCGGAAGGTTCTCGTGTTGTGAGGATGATTCTTGGAAAAAGACGAAGTGAAGATGGAGAATGCTAGCCAAAAACGTAGGACCAAGAGCCAAAAAACTAGGTCGTACCTTTTCCAGAGCATATTGTGTATTTGTTTTTCATTACAGAAAGTAAGATGTGTTGGCTTGATTCAGTCAAGATTTGAACCCATGATGATCTTATGCCTTGACGACTGTATCATGGGACCGGCCAACTACTTCTCATGGACTATTTTTTTCAATTGACCATTGAACACGCTGAATGCCGCCAAATGTTGCATTGCCTTGCATTGTCATTTATTGTATTTTTTCTTCCATCACTTGACAACCACCATTACGATTCGCTGCCAAAAAGTGACCATTTTTATGCGCTTGTTTGCAATAGCCTTGCTTGTTCTGGCAAACTGTTCGCTCGGCGTACAAAAGGATAACCAACGGCTGTTTTTGTCCCTTCTCAACTGTTCACTTTCTTGAAGGATTGAACTCTTCCTCGGATTGAATTCAAAAATAGGCTACGGTACCGACAGAGGGTTTATCCAACCAATGCCACTGCGAACATCTCAGTGCTCCCATCCCACTTGGCACGACCCGTCGTCCCCGCTTACCGAGCCGAGATTGAGTGGCTGGCCGGAAAATGGCATAACTGAAACATAAACAAAAGTGGCGTAGAGTGTAGAAATTCGGCTCTTTGCCGGGCCCAATGACGTCGCGAAACGGTGGGACAGTTTGGTCGGTTGAAATGACAAGAACTAACAGGCAAAGATGGAATGCCTAAAATTGCAAAAAAGAGGCAAAAGAAAAAGGCAAAACCGTTGATGTCAGTGACGGCTGATAGCTTTTTCACTTCTCTTCAGCTCACTGTAGGATTCTTGGATCGCATTCGCATTCATCTCGCATAATCAAAAGTCCCATTTTTTATTATACCGAACAAGATATGATGGAGAAAACGACAAGCAAGATAACACCCAAAAAGCATGACATGAAAGTGGGACACAGCAGGAGAAGGAGAGACAAAGTAGGAGGCTCCCGATGTTCTGAAAACTTTTCCTGCTCATACCATTCGCAGTTTTTGTTCCCCGGGATTTCGCTGAAATTGGGATAAAAAGTGGGCCGTCGGGTAGGCTATTTTTAGACCGACCACCGGTGGAAAATTCCCGTCCTATATCGCGTCCCGCTCCACGCAAAAAATATCCAGCACGTCAACAAAAGAGGCACGGCATATCGACCGTGCCGATTCCGATGCGTCACACCGAGGCAAAGAAACGGGACAGCGAGCGAGAGCAATCGTTCTCTCCTGGAGTCTATTTTTAGCATCACACCGCAAAGGCTGGTCCCGTGTGTTGTGTGTATGTGTGTTTCATCCCTGGCAGGGGTCGGCCGGAAATGGAAAGCGGCGAGAGCTTTGTTTATAAGCGTTCGTACTATTGGGGGCTGGTAGCGGTGTGGCAATCAGCAGCAGCAGCAAGGCGTACAAGCTTGCGTATGTACTATTCCACAGGCCAAAAGTAGGTTATGTACACGTCGGCAGAAGAAGCAAAAGTGGAGGAAGAGCTGGGTTTGTGTTTGTGTGAGTTTGAGCGAGAGAAAGAGACAGGATGCAGGGCGAAGCTCTTGGATGGCAAAGGAACTGGTCGGTTTGGTTGGCAGGATCTGCGGCAGCAGCACAAACAATGAACACTGGCGGGAGTAAAACGAGGATTGGCTTGTTAGTTTGGTGGGGGCCTTGAACCAACGGCTCTTTCTCGTGCAAATACCGAGTTCATTGGGTAAGAGATGGATAGAAGAGAATGATAAACGAGTGAAAGAGATATAGAGAGTCAGGACAAGGTCGTGTACATCAAGCGGTCAGGTTCGTACACTGTTTGGACTCGCTTGTTTCACATCTTCCCACAACTGGCACAACCGGCTGGAATTTACCTGCCTTGAGGTGATACTACCTCCCCAAGCGGACGGCCCAAACACTACTAGGAAAACGTGTTCAGGTGCTACTACATTGCCCCCATCCTGCCCGTCATTTCCCAGTGAGCTGTTGCTTTTGTTGTTGATGAGCGAGCACTCTGTTGCATTTTCACCTGCCGCTCATGGCATCCTTCAAAGCAACAACAAACCAACAACGTCATCAAACATCAGCACTCTTTCGTTGGGGCAGCGAGGGAACAGACAGCCTGCAACAAAGGCCCATCCGTTCTCACGTCATTGAGCAGCCTTTCAAGCGATGCTGAAGTTCACGCACGGGTGGCGTTTGCCGTTCCGTCGTCATTGCGAACGCTTCCAGGATAATCTCGCGGTTCACTCACTACTCTATGTATGTGTATATATATATATATATATATATATGTGTGTGTGTGTGTGTGTATGTGTTTTTTTGGCTTCCCATAAACTTCAGTGTTGTTTTTCAGTAGGACGCCGCACACGCCTTTTTTTGTTATTCTTGTTGGGTTTCAGCTACGTTTTAGTGTTGCTGACGTCATAGCCTCACCCGATCCCATGTCATTTGAGGGAGTGAAAGGTAATCGGGTCGATGGATTGAATTTTATCCTTTGCTATAGCAATGCGTGATGTTGGGACGAGTTGTTGCGATAGGATTTCGTTTGATCGTAAAAGTGTTGAACACTCGATGGTTCGTGCAAGTTCATTACGATTTCACGTCCAAACTCTGAAGTCTAACGATGCGTATTTTGTGGGAGTAAGTGCGATCCAGAAACAAAATAACTAAATTAGTAGAACCGATGCTTTTGAAGTACTTTGGTGTTTCTGGCTAAGTATAAGGTTTTTTTTTGTGTGAAATAAAATTGCCAAAAAATAATATGCTTCTTCTCCCAGAAGTATGGTAATGTTGGTTTCGCCCTGTCAAGATAACGGCACAGTACGTTCTGCTTTCGAATATTCCAGGCAATTGCAGCAAATTGGCAATCGTTCAGTGAATTAGTTTTAATTATACTTTTTTTATTGAACCGAGCAAAGTTAATGGAAGGTAATAACGCCCAAAACAGCAAGAGAGTTCACTTATAAGATTGAATAAAAATAAAAATAAACAAATCCTTAAAATAACTCTACTTCATTCGCAGCATGAAAGGATAACTTCTTTCCTTGATATTTCCCAGCACCGGGTCGCCTTTATTATAGGAGCTTGTCAGGTTTAAACTGATCTTATTTTCTTCTTATCTGCCACCGTTCTCTCCCATCTATCAATACGTCGTATGCATCTTTTTTCAGTGATCAGTTTGTGTTACACTTCTCTATCGTAAATTTCTATTAACTACAACAGGGCTTATCCCTCCATGCTGCGTAATGACGTCAGTTTGCATTTCACTGCTGCTATTGTGTTTCAGTGCGACCCATTTAACGATGTCACTGGTCACAGTTGCTCCGTAGTACTGTTGGTCTGCGAATTATCAACTCATGGCAAACAAGCAAGCAGTGACACTGGAAAAATAGAACAAAAAACACATACTCAAAGGGAGTGGTGGGTTGGTAACAGGGAGAGGGCAAAGAAGGGTGCCAGGTGCAACCGAGGGCTTAAAACAAAGCTTGACACATTTGTCACAACGGACGACGATCCGTCTGCGCAGCAAATACACTCTGTACGAGGTGTGAGGAATTATTGTTTGCTTTTCCCGTTGGCCTGCTAGTGAGTGTTTTCCCCCGTTTTTTGTTGTTGTTGTATTCGCACAAAGTGCTGTTTTACCGCCGCAACGGGAAAGCATCGTACCCTACAGCACAAACCTCTATTCCGAAGCGTGCGCCAATCAATGGGAGACCGATTTTGTTTCATAAATCATCCAAATGAACATAATCGGATGGACAGAATGGCGAAGTGGTATGGTGCGAATAGCAGCAACAATAGCTCACACTGTATCGGCACGTCGCAGAGGGGCAAAAAAATGTGACTAACGCAGCACGTGTTTTTAACTGCCACAAAAAGCTCGGCAAGTTTAGTTGTGTTTTTTTTTTTTGGTCCCAAAACAGATTTTCCGATGTTTGAGATTTATTCTTTTTTGTGCTACACATACACAGTCTACAATCGGTACTACTACTAGGTACGGTATGGGATCAAATGGTAGATAATTAGAGCAAAGGTGGTTGGGAAACGCGCAAAAACAGGCGCTTTGATTTATCGCAAGTTATCCATATCTCTGGTGAGGCGTGCCGCGATCCAACATGTCGGGAAATCAATGCGACGTTAATTGGCGTACGGTGCAGTAGGAAACGCTGCCATGTGAAATACTCTCCCGCTGGCTCAACCATACCCGCTGCATTTTCCGGCTAAGGTGACCAGCCATTTGTCAGGTACGGTTGGTTGGTCGTGGACTAGCTTTCTGGTGCCGAAAGGTAAGAGAGAAATGCGGAAAGTCGATTAATTCACACCCACCCAAATACAGACCCGACAACTAACCGCGTTCATGTGGGATAATTTTTCGTTGGTTAGTTTGTACGGTACACTTTATTTTTGTTTCTTCGTTTGGTGAGCTGGGTGAACGTGACTTTGTAGCAATTTAGTGTTTTTTTTTCCTTTCTATTGGACCGAGTGAATTGTTCACTTGAGTGATAGTGTTTGCAATTTATTTTTAATTATGATGATTCAGACAACTCGAGCATCTTGAAGTAGACCGCCTGAAGGCACAACGCTCAACTATAATGTTTGCTTCTTTGTAATACATTTTTCCAAATTTCTGTTAAAGAATAATATAATGTGTCAATATTGTATCAAACTGAAAACAGAACACCCTATAAAATAATATGGTAGCATCGAGCAATGACCAGCAACACATATGTTCAATGCACAGAAACATCAACCAGTTCGCTTCGATGATCCCTGTCCGATACAAAGCTGTCAGTAAAAGGATAATTCACTTTCTTAGCAACCCTTGCTCAAGCGAACTTATCTCAATCGATTGTTTACCAAGTGTATCGCACTTATGTTTTAACACTTCACCGCTAGCAGATCCACCACGCGAGATATTCCCATCCGTGAGATAATCTTACGACATTGTTCGCACATTGTTCTTGTATGCCCCCGCTTTCCCAGGAGCTCGACTGATTTGTACAGAATTTTATCGACATCGACGCAATCGACGCTTCCCTCACTGGCGGCGATGATGGATGGAACGGTTAAGGCAACGGGCGTGAGAACATTGTATAGAGCAGCGTTTGCAATCGACTAATCGATGCTGTGCACACAGCTGCAGCAACGCCACCGAGCACAACCCCGGAAGCGTTTAAAGGCGAGGAAAAATGCCGGATGTTCTGTGCCGAAGAATGATTGCAACCATTATGTTGTCTCACATAATGCAATGTCCAACCACAGCCCTACGGCTCAACCAGCCTCCAACGTTCGCTGCTTCCGATTGATGGTGGTGCCAGTGTCGATGTACATCCCCACACCGGTGGTCCCCAGGGTCGGGCATAATAAAAGATAAGTGTCATAAAGTCTGCTTAATGTTAGACAACTTAACTCCCCGCATGTTGGGGCTGCACGCCCAACTAGAAGAAGCTGCATCCGTTTGCACTCAGCTGGAACGTGAATTCGCTGCATCTTCTCTCTGCAATATTGTAAGGTAGCGCCAGTGAGATACACAATCGCAACATAAAACCTTCTTATGCCCACTCCCCCTACGTGTGTAACATCTCGGGAGTGTGTGTGTTTGTGTGCAAGTGCAAGAAACAATTGCTCGGTATTATCTTCCGAAGCGTGATGCATTAAAAAGTGCAACAAAGAAGCTACTGTCGTTGCAGCTTGCCAGAGGTCATGCACGAGGGGGAAAAAAGCGTGATGACGTAACGCTGCATGTCACCAGCCACGTACTATATGGGGGACCCAATTCCCTTCCTTCCCTTCCTCTCTGCCGAGAATGCTTTCACTCTTGAGTCTATCCCACGGGTAATCGTTTTTAATCAAAGCATACCCGATGGTGCACCGGTAGTTTCATTCTTCGCTTCCGGCATCCGATGGCGTCATCCATGTGACATACACACACACCGAGAGAGGGGCGTGCTCGGTCGCATCTCTGACCTCCCGGGGAGTCAAAAGCTTAATGCGTTTGATTAAGTTGGTCCGCTTTGCTTCGGTTGTCGTTCCTGGCCGTGGCTGGCCACTGGAGCAACGTTGTTTGCTCTATTTATATCAGCCCATTGATCTCTTCATGTTGTTCCTGTTCCGTTTTGCGAAGTGCCGTAGTTCGAATTCCATCGAATAGAGGGTGTGGGACGAGAGCAACCAGTCAAAATACTATCCGACACTCTTCCTTTATGTCTCTGTTTGTCTCCACTTCCCTTTTTTTTCCTGCAGCCAAGCTGGACGGTGTCAAGACCTACATGCGGATGCGAAGAGTGCCCAATCATCTACAGGTGAAAGTCATAAAATGGTTTGATTACCTCTGGCTGACGCAAAAGTGCTCGGACGAGGAGAGAGCTGTATCATGTCTTCCTGATAAATTAAAGGTGAGTAAAGGAAAGCAAAACAATAAAAATAGAAAAATGGAGTAGAGGTGTCCACTCTCTACCCACGATGCGCTGGGATTATTCATGGCTCGGTTTCACGACTCATGTAACCCTTCGATTAGATCGTGGACGTGGCACCGCTACACTAATCTTCTCACATTTTACCCTTGTCCGCTTATCTGCACGCTTCTCTCCTCTCTTTGCAGGCTGAGATAGCTATAAATGTTCATTTAGATACACTTAAGCGAGTAGAAATATTTCAAAATACCGAGGCGGGATTCCTGTGCGAGCTGGTGCTAAAACTTCGACCGGTCCTGTTCTCTCCCGGTGACTTTATCTGTCGCAAAGGTAAGAGCATGGTGAAGGGTTCTGCGGGAACGGAGCTTTCCAATGGAACGTGACTTGCATACTCGTCCAAACTTCCGGCCCGGATGCGAGCGTACAACTACCAACCAAACTATCCCACCACAGCACGGTTGCTTCGCAAAGTCTTTGTCCTTTTGCATCTTAATCCATCCAGCTTGAACGAAATCGTGTCTTTCCCTGTAGTATGCGTACTGCAACACAATGCGAAGCTTACTCCTTCCAAGACTTCCAAGAGCACGATGCTGATGAGAGAAATTATGCGCGGTTTTGTTGGGCTTTTTTGCGTCTCTGTGTGTGTGCTCTGGTGGATCAGGTCGGAACAATTAGATTTTTGTGTCTGCTCCAAAACTCCAAACTGCTTGGCTAAAACATTGCCCCGGGGGAACGCCGACCTGAACGATGCTGACGTGCAAGACGTACAGAGTAAGAATGTTTGCTTCGAGGCACTTTTTTCGGAGGTTTCTTCTGTACTGGCTATGTTTCCCTCGCATGTATGCACTGTGCGGTGCGTGAATAGTTTCGTTAGTAGAAATGGTTGGCAGCTCCCATCCCTGCAGCTCATCCGGTCGACAAAGGAGTTATTGTTTGGCAAAGTTTTGGCTGCTCGATGATGGCGTAACGACTTGGCTGTGCGAGAGACTTCATGTGTATAATGGCCGCTTCTTTGTAAACTACATTCACAGGAGAGGTCGGCAAGGAGATGTACATAGTGAATCGGGGCCGGTTGCAGGTGGTCGCCGACAATGGGAAAACGGTGATGGCATCCCTCAAAGCGGGCTCGTACTTCGGCGAGATCAGTATCCTCAACATGGGTACGGCAGGTAAAGCGCTCGGTAAATATGATAGCCAAGCAAAATACTGTTGTTATTGACGTTGTATCTTTTTCTCATTCATCGTTTCTCAAAAAAAAAAAAAACGAAAGTTCAAACAAAGATACGAAATGGAAATTTGTCCCAAAATTTGTTTAGTAAAATTACGTAAAACGATCCGTTCGAGCGTGATTCTTCGCATTTCTGGTTCGATTCTCAACTCGACCATCGACGTCGAAAAGAAGCAGAAACGTTAAAACAAAAGAGTTTAAGTTCGAAAAAGTTCAAAAACACACACACAATCTCGCTCACGAGTGCTAGTTGCTTTGTGAGAAGTGTGAGAAAACGGCACACAGGACACTCCTTCCGAATGCGCACAGTCCCAACGGCAATAAAGCTCTCCCCAGAAGCGAGCGCACGCCGGAACACGGCACGGACACGGCGAGGTTAAAGCTAGGAGTCTTACTTTACTTAACTTTTACTAATCGTAACCATTGCTAATGACATTCAATGTAGCTAGCTAACTCCAGCTCGAAACAATACAATATCATACCCCTCTCTACCCTTCTCTTTCTGCTCCTCTGTCTGTCTCTCTCTCTCTCTATTTTTTCTCTCTATACATTGTTGTGTTGTTGTAACATTTCCGGCTATATTAAAACCAAGAAACTCCACCACTAATAAACTCCAAACTGACATACGCTTTATCAATCATCATACCCCACGGCAATCATTGGTTGATCGAGAAAGTAATTAAATTATTATTTTTTTGTTGAAACTTTTGATAATTTATGTACTTTTCTTTACAACGACAAAAGTAATCCTTCTTGGATGTTGTCCATTCTATTCATGTATTTCTACATGTTGCTCCTATCTTTCTGTATTAACCTTCCATCTATCAACTTCTCTCTATCCTTGCTACTCTCTATCTTTCCTTTTTAAACTCTTACTGTGTAGTTAGGAAACCCATAAGGTCAAAAAGTGACATATTTTTTTAGAGCTGTAGAGGTCGATCTCTGTTCAAAACTTCGTTCGGCCGTCCGTTAGATCAATTACAATCAAAGTAAAGCCAATTTTATCCGTCCTAGCTGAGTTAGACTGACAAGTTGCTAGTGTACGTTTGCCTTGCAGTGTTGATGTGTTTGCCCTTTTCCATTCCCCTGACCCACCTAGCCCCCTTCATTCCCACGCTAGCCTTGAACAACTCTCGTAACCGTAGTAGTGTGCGCTAAACCGTGATCCTGTGAACATGTGAAATCATTATTGAGCATTTCTATCGCTATACAGTGTACGCGAGTAGCAACGAAATGAAAGTAAAAGAACACACATAGAAATATAAAAACATTAACATGTATCTAATCAATAACTATCGTTCAGTGGAAGCTTTGCTTGGCTATTAATACCTTACCAAAGAATTTAAAAATATTCACACACATGAACACACCAATACACCTACCGAAAGTCATATTCGTATGATATTTCTTTATTTACCTTAAC
>KB680002.1:0-10212 GCA_000349165.1 Anopheles christyi | reverse complement strand
TTAAATTCAAATGCATACTTTAATTCTATCGGCACTTTACTAAAACAAAGCATTTTAGACGGAAAAGTCAATCAAAAGTGTTGAGAACATTTCTTTGTCATGTTTTGATGGCGATGTTGATTCGGTAGCAACTTCTCAGCCAGTGACCAATTCAATGTACACAACACCACCACTAGCAACACACTAGCGATTCCTGCGTTCATCACGTCACACACACGTACGACGATGCGTCAGATGCGCGTGTGTGTGCGTGTTAGCATAGATCAAAACAATGAACAACAGGAATGACAGGACGGGGTGTGCGCACACGAACACATTGGTCCAGCTGTTCCAAATCAGCACCGATCTCCCCATTTTACCCCCTAAGCACACACACACACACATGTACGAACGTACTGAAGGCGACATTCGCGCATAAGCATAAAACGCGATGAGCATAAATCGGAAACGGACAACATAACACAGAGAGGGAAGCAGAAAGGGTGAATGTAAAATAAGGAAACACACAGAGGCACGACCCCGATTTCATTGTGTAAGGAGGGTAGTAGTTGGTGGGAGTAGTTCAGCCCTCCGCATACTGCGATGGATAACATTGAACGTGCGTATTTGCTCCTCCGGTCCCCTTCCCTAACACACCTTTTTCCTTTGTGTTCCGCGTTCCCTATCGCCTCGAAGAAAATCCGATGTACGCAGCTACAGCTCTGTGCGAAAATGTGTATACATCTATTTGTACGCTTGCCTTGTTTTTTTTTTCTCTCGCTCTCATTTTGTTAGTTCCATACTTGTACACCGTTACTTTTTCTCTCTTTCTCTGTTGTTTTATTACGTTTCACTTTTGTAAAGTCTTCTGAAATACGGAAGTGTATGTTGTACTGATTTACTAAAAAGTGTCATATTTTGATAATGCCGGATAAACCGGTGTATTTTTTTTCTTAAATGTTCCTAATGCGCACATAAAAGTAAACCAGGGGTTGTTTCTTTTTTATTTTTGGTTTTGTTGGGTATAATTTAGCACCTACAATTTTTAAAATAAATTTATAACATTTTGTTTTTTGGCGTGCAGCAAGCATATCACTTCATATTTCTAAACTGTGTGGAAAATAACGTCTCGCTTAACGCGTTTTCGTACAACGAGTTAATCTTTCTTTTTGGGTTCACTGTTTTTGACCATTTGTCAAGCGTATTATATTAATATAATCGTTTAATTGATTGACTTATCCTCGTTTTATTATACGTTTTCATAATAATTGTATCAATAGCTGCTCTCTTCCTTTCTTACCTTCCGCACTAGAATTCCTGCTGGCTATGAATCCTCCATAAGCAGCAACTTCTTAAAATTTGATCGATGTGATGTGATCAAGCGATTATTGTTTATGTCACCTGCAGTTAATCATCTTTGTTTGATAGCGGTGCGCTGCTGATGGAAGTCTTTGAGGTCAAAGCTCAATTCTTAATTCTAATAAAGAATATGCTTCTGATTCATTAACCTAGGTTCTCATCGACCTGGTTAATTGTGTTGTTGTCAACAATTAAAGCATAATTTGATAACATTTTTTTTCTTAAACGTGCTTTTAGTCCCAAATAAGCAATCTTTGCGTAAAATGAGAGAATGACATGACGGATTCCGTTGCGCTGCATACTACGTCGTTCGCGATTCAGAATGCAATTCTCCACTTGCATGTGACATCACTGTGGGCAAGAGACGATTTTCAAGATGAAGCCAGAACGACACACTAGGTATTTTAAGCCAATACATCCATTCAAACATTCATGTCTTGTGTCCTTGCAAACAACGAACTCCCTCCTCCAACAGCTGATGCCTCATCTCGATATGACGTCTTTGTTTCGTTCTTAACCTGCTCTCGCTGGTGGTTTGTGTGTGTTTGTTAGTGTGCCTCAACCAATTATCGCACGACTGTCGTATTTTAACTGTGTGCTGTATTTGCCTTTGTTTATCTGGCTCATGGCGGAAGGGAGAACGCGCGTGGCTCAATCTCGAGCACTCCTTGCGGAAGAACCTGCTTAGATATCGGATTTATAGTTTGTTCTCGTACCGTCGTCTCTGAGTAACTCTGAGAAGTAGTAAGAGCTACAGTTGTCAAAAGGGGAATCTGACGTTACTCCCTCTGTTCATCGGAAGCTGCGGATGGGAACACAGTTCAGTCGATCATGGTGATGGTGTGTGGAAACATATTAATACTAGGTCAGCAAATCATACACTTTGGGGTTGATGATACTTGAACTCTTACTCTCTCTCTCTGTCTCTGTTTTACCATCGTATTAAGTAATATCCGACTAACTTACGATATCAGTGCCCTATCATACGCATTGAGTAAAAGCTATGAAATTACGAACGTAATCTCCGCACAGTTATGCTGTCTCCCTCAAAAAGATTTGCAAGTTTTTAAGAGCCGCCACCCTTATCAGCAAATTGGCATTCGCTGATTTAGCGACAAAACAAATGCGTGTGCGCGAGTTGGTGTTGATGATGGTGGACGCAAATAAAACATACATGCGCAAAACACTTTCGATTACGAGTTGCAACGGATGAGAGGGGATCATATTCTATACACCTACCTCCTACCCTTCGTTTCCTGTTTCACTATCAGCAGCCCGTAGCAGCTAACAGTGCAACAAATATGGGGTAGAAGAAGAGAAAGAGCAATAAAAAAAAGGTATCTGCCACGGGTTACAACGACGAGACGAGGTTGTTGTTGCTGTTGTGTGGTTGGTTGTTTGCTGCTGTTGTTGCCTCTGTTTGGTAATAACATCCAAGCTCGCACACACCACAAGCGCGATGTGGTGAAGGCAAAGGCAGACCAAGCACACGGGCATCTCACTTTCTCGAAACAAAAACCGCTTCGCAACTGTGTTCGAGTGACGGACTGTGTGTGTGTGTGTATTTGCTTTCATTCGAATGAAATTCGAACGATTGAAGGAAGCGTTTTGATATTGCATCGCTACTTGCTTGCTTGCCCTGTGTGCTGTCTGTTTGCCTAGAGTTTGGTATTTTTCCAACAAGCGTTTTTCTACAATTGCTACTTATCAACCAAGTCATGTATATGGGAAGGCGAGGTTAAACGTTGATAGATTTTATTTAATTTCATAAATATGACGTTCAATAATGATGAAATAATTGTGTTGATGGTTATTATTGCATAAGTACGTTGGTGGTTTAAAATATATACTGCTAGCTAAGCCATTGTTACATTATATATCGATCCTTTTATTAGTTCAATTACAGTACAATTTAAAGGTTAATTACGTTTATACTTAAACAAGGCAGTTTATTTAGTATTTTGTGTTTTATTATTAAATTTTCCCCGCTGCTTATTGCCCCATATTACCACTATATAATGGTTTTGAAAATATGTCTGATGATGTTTAAAGAGTTCTTCGATTACCGCATCCTCTATTTCATACCATTAATTTTGAGTCGTTGGTAGTCTATTATTAGTATCGAAAGATGTCGCGTTGTTCCAGTTTCCTTAAAAGTCTTATTAAATACAATACATTCTTCTTCTTGCTTGGCGTAAACGACCTACGAGGTCATGCCGGGCCTTATACAGGCTTTCTAGACTTATGTTTTACCACGTAGCCGGATAGTCAGGCCTTGCTACGGGGGGACAAGTCCGGATGAGAATTGAACTACGTCCGGCCTTTACAGGAGCCGGCGCGTCATCCATTAGACCACCGGGCTGCCCTACAATACAACACATTAAAAGTTTGATTTAGCTTCATGCTCAAGTTTCATTTTTTTTTTCAGATTGCTGTTAATTTTCGTGTAGGTAATTTTATCGTATTAGAAATTTTTGGTTTGTAAAGCTGCGATTAAGCTAATAGACCCTTAGCTTTTTTTTGCACCTTTACCTACACATACACGAAGAGCATTTCCATAACACCTTGAGCCAAAGAAACCTCAAGGCTGCTGTGTTCGGTCGGGGGTGAACCGTGTCTGTCGATTGAGAACGTCTTCTTCTACCTCTCCTTATTGGTGCTTTTCCGTACTCCGTGCTGCCCTTAGTATGCACAGGGCACGGTTTTTGGATATCGAAAGTGACAAAGTGTTAGCGTAATATAGAAACCTACAGCACACACGGCAAAGCTAGTGAGTGAAACAAATGCCGGGCAAATGAAGGAGGAAACTAGGCTCAAAATGATTACGCTAAACAGAAGAGAGGAAATAAACGTTCGTACTAAACGAACCGAACCGAGCTGTCGAACTAAGCGCGTTTTGTCAGGGTCGAAATCTAACAGACACACCAGTTAGTTACCAATGTGGGTCAGAGTGACGTTTTGCAACGATTTTTCCATGACTTTGAACGGATTGGAGTGAGCTGTTGGAAAAGGGGGGGGGGGTCGTGGGTTTGAGACCCATCGTTAATAGTGTGGGCCGCTTGGTCTGTCTATGCCACTCTAAGGCCAAAAAGCATGGTGAGCAGCCGCACAGCAACACTGTGGACGGCTTAACTGTCCGTCTAGCTTGCCGAAGAGAGGGAAGAAGTTTTAGTGTATCTCCCTTTACTCAGTGGTTTGGCAAGCTACGCTGCTGCTGCTGCTGCTGCTGTTGCTGCTGGTGGAAAACTTGAGCCATAATGAAGGACAAGAGTAACAAATGGACCAAGAGCGGGTGCGCTGTTTCGTCACTCATTTCAAAAGAGGGTGGTAGCATTGCATTTTCAATTTAGCCTCTTCAAGCGACGCGTGAATCACTACAAAAATGTGATAATTAAATATACAATGAATGGAGCGAAATAAGCCATAGCATTTCACAGTCTGGTTAACTACCGCTGTGTATAACAGATGTATACAAATCACATTATTTGGAGGAAGTTAGTTTTAAGATATTGTTTTTACTAACACTAATCATGGAAACACCATTTCGGACAATCACTTCAATTACTAAAAGTATTTTTTCGACTTCTTCGATTTCTCTATCGTAATAGGAATTGGCAAATCACACACAGACGCAGCCTCGGTGCGTACCGCTTATCCGATTCCGGCCGCCTGTGGACTGTACTACTTCGAGGTGAAAATCATCTCGAAAGGTCGCGACGGATACATGGGCATCGGGCTGACCCATACTAACTTCAAGATGAACCGTCTGCCCGGTTGGGATAAGCAATCGTACGGCTATCACGGTGACGATGGCCATTCGTTCTGCTCGTCCGGCAATGGGCAACCGTACGGTCCCACCTTTACCACCGGTGATATTATTGGTTGTGGCGTCAATCTGGTCGACAATACTTGTTTCTACACAAAGAACGGCCACCATTTGGGCATCGCTTTCAGAGACCTACCGGTAAGATGAGTCACAGATCACCAGATCATAATCTAAACTATCTTTGTCGCCCGAGATGCTAATTTAACTCCCGTTTCTTTCAGCCCCGGTTATATCCGACGGTTGGTCTACAGACGCCCGGCGAGGTAGTCGATGCCAACTTCGGTCAGGAACCGTTCAAGTTCGACATCGAGGATATGCTGAAGGAGCTGCGGGCCAGCACGAAGGCCACAATCTACAACTTCCCACTGCCGGATGATCAGGGCGACTGGACGGTGATCTTGCACAAAATGGTTTCCTCCTATCTGGTCCATCACGGGTACAGCTCGACGGCGGAAACGTTCGCACGGACCACGGGTCAAACATTACAGGAAGACATGACATCGATTAAAAATCGACAAAGTAAGTACTACGCTGCTCGGATGCCGATGGGGTGTATGTTTCTGTTTCCGTTCCAACTACACACGTTGTGTTTCATTTGTATGTACATTGTAGAAATCATAAAACTAGTGCTTTCCGGCCGTATGGGACAAGCAATCGAACAAACCATTCGTCTCTATCCGGGTCTGCTAGAGTCGAATCAAAATCTGCTTTTTATGCTGAAGTGCCGCCAATTTATCGAGATGGTGAACGGATCTGACTTTGACCTAGTAAGTAGCAAGCTGACTAATTCCCTTCTAAGAAAAAAACGAATCATTGCTCATCACAACGTCGTTACAGGGTACTCCTTCGTCGCGTACGAGCCCAGTGCAAACATCGGTGATACAATCAACAAAAAGTTATCAAAATGGTAACACCATTATTCCGGATAATGCTGACAATCAGGGATACTTAAAAAATAACGTCCTCAGGTAAAAACCGCAAAAAGTGTTGCGCAGCAACTAGTTTATACTGGACGAAACATTATGACATTACTCACCGGTTTTTTTTTTAATTTCAGTAATAACACCAACAACAATAATGGCAGCTGCATCGAAGACGACTACTCGAACGACGTTGAGATGGAGAACGGCCACAGCAATAATAGCGCCACAAATGGTTACAAAAATGGTAGTGCCGCAAATCGAACGAACACTAACGAAGTGGCAGGGGAGGAAGAGGAAGAGGCAGACACCGGCAGGGATGAAGATATGGGTAAAGATTCGTGGACAACGGCAACACATGAAAACCCAAAAACGATGGCTAATCGAATGTCTTATGATTGTGTTTTTTCGTATTTTCTTTTCATTGTGTATGTCTCGCAGACGTGGACTCTTCGCTATCGCCAAACTGTAAATCGACGAGTGCCACCTCAAAATCAGGCGTCGAGCGGATGCTAGAGTTCGGCCGCGAACTGTTCCAGATGAGCCAACGACTGGAGAAGGAAAATGGTGTTAATGAAACTAATCAAAAAATGTTAGAGGTAAGTAGAGCAGAGGAATGCTTTAAATGGATGAGAGCATCAATTTTCAAAATGTTAATAGTGATTCATAAACTCAATTCATTTCAACATTGTCAATTGTGTGGCCAATGTTTATGTCTGTATAATATAGAAACCGATGTAAGCTCAGTTCTAGCCAACCGTTATACAAAGAATTTTACATGAACTAACACCAATTTCGATCAGTTATGCTTTTGCTCAGCAAATTAAAGCGCTTTTGTGTATCGGAAGCGAATGGCCATGGCATGAAGCCTTCTTACTGTCATGAGGTGAAAATAGGTTTGCTTTTTTTCTGGCTCTATCGTTGTTTTACATTAAAAACAATCTATATTGATATCTATTCTTGATATTCGTAGACTATATTTAACTATACGCTCACACAAGCGAACGCTCAAGACATGCTGAGATTAAAAACATAATACCTTTTCATCGTACTGTCAAAACATTCCTTAATATGTTGAGATGGCTTGAGTAACCCTGCAAGAGGTAGATGTTAATTAGAATATTACGCGCCATTTAGTCAGAAAGTAAATTCATTACAAAATGAATCAAAACATATTTCGTTTTATACTCAGAGACTTTTCTCAAATTTAAGTATTTCCGATAGTAATTTAAGTTGTTGGTGGTTGGATGGTGGATTGGTAGGATAAAAAATATAAATCCTTGATTTTATTTCCTTGACCTTTATCTAACTCATTTTCTGTGTACATTTTCAGGATGCATTTAGTTTATTAGCCTATTCTAACCCATGGGCAAGCCCTCTCGGGTGGCAACTGTGCCCATCGCGTCGTGAAGCTGTATGTGCTGCTCTAAACTCTGCCATATTAGGTAGGTGGTTGGCATTCGGCAAATTGCACACTGAAAATATTCCCTTATTGCGAAATTGCTAACATTCGTATTTCTTCTACTTCTCTTGTAGAATCAATGAATTACTCATGGCGACCACCGCTAGAGGTATGCATAGCGCATGCCTGCGAGCTGCTGCGCCTCATGTCGAGCTCATCCCTCGGTGCGTGCGCGTTCGTTAGCGTGGACGATATTCTTGCTCAACACCAGCAACATTGACTACGTCTGATCCTTCAGCTAGCGCCTTACTTCAATTTTTAACCGTCAAAATATCTCACCGTCATCATCTCCAGCACCATCCTCTCTATTACCAAGAGATTTTTTTGGGTTAAAATCCCTACAAATTACCACACAACGTACACACAACCACGACCGACACGATCCCGCGCCTCTTGCATGCATCATTGATTGATCTCTCCGTACGTAAAAGCTTACACAGCTGTTGCAACACCCTCCTCTATTCAAGATTTTATTTGTCTTCTGTGTGTGTTATGATAATTTACAAGACCTGCGCTTCGTTAACGGTTTAATTTGTTTCAGTTGAGCTTCAATAACAAAACAGAATTTGTACATCACATACAAATATCGGGGGAAATACTAACTATAAAATTATGGTCACTAGGCGAGCAAACGAATGAGCCAAATAGTTGTATCAGTTGGTGTAAAACATGACTTTAACAATCCCATAAAGCAACCAAATTAGCGAGAGAAGTCGAAATCATTCTCAAACACGAACCGAAAGTGTGCATTGTTTGCAGTGGTGCAGTAAATGATCAGCTCATTCTTTCTTTCCCTGAATTTCGCCCGATCGATCAAGAAGAAGCAGGATGCCAAGAGAATAAACAATGCTTTCCCATTTCCTCTCCTCTTGTGCTTGTTTTATGTGAATGTGTAGAATGCGCCCAAGGCTAAAGAAGTGTGGATCGAAGTGTGTAGCCAGCGAATAATGCATAGGAACGCGAGTTTAGATTATATCTTAATTATGATAAATCTTTGCCGTCTTGTTTTGGCCACTCGAAGAAGGATGTGTGAAGGTTGTGTGTAAATTGCGGTCCAACGGTCGCTCGCTGTATACAAGGGGGAGGAAGCACGAGCAGATGCAGTAGTAGCTCACGTGAGTTTGATAATAAAAAAAAGCAGAATCGCACGACTGCAGTAATACGGAAACGATAAAAATGTATGTAAAGTGTAAAAGAAAGTACTAATATTAGCCATTAACAGGTAAAAACCCGCAACGATAGTAGAGCCGTAGGATTGGTAATAGTGTAATGCTAATGGGTAGAGAAAAGGGGAAAAAGAAATAGGAGCATATGTGGTGGAGAGACCGTTCAAAGTAAGAAAGCAAATGCAAATGATCAGTTAGCAAGTAAGTGATACCGCGTGTGTAAGTGTGCGTGTGTTTGTGAATAGTTGAAATTGCGTGCGCCAAGAAACGAGCGAATTCATCCTGTGTAAGCCCTCTCATAACAGCAAACAACACACCTTCGAAATATAAATAGTTTCGTGCTGGAAATAATAATCTATAAAACAGATTCGTGAAACATGGGAAATTCATCAGGGGGACGGGTTTTTGTTGTTATAGGTTAAAGAAATAGGTGTCGATTAAGTTTTCTCTTTGCCAGCCAAGGAACACTAATTACTATTGAGTACTACTTCTGTTTCGCCCTCGTTTCGATATGGTATGGTTTTTGGTATGGTTATTTCACTCTCGAGAGCTAGCTATTGCCGAGAAGAAAGGAAGAGGTGTGTATGAGTCTCATCATGATCTCTGATTGTCATAACCTGCTTCCGATTTCGTGTACAGAACGAGTACAGAAGATGAATGAATCATGCCATTATGCTTTACAGTGACAGTGTGTTCGATGCAAAGGAAATGCTTAAAGCAACCAGCGCCGAATTCCATAGGTCGTGTCGCCCACCACCCCACCCACTTCCTTTTACCATATAATCATTTGAATGGCAATTTATGGTGAAAAGCACAGAGTTTACAGCAATAGCTTAATAATGCCGTTTAACATAATAAATCTCCCGCAATAATGTTACCAACAAAATGAATTTATAACTTCAACCCTCTGCATGGTCGTTGTGCATCTTACGGATGGCAACGTTTTATTTTCCCATACATTCAAAGTTAAATAGGTTCAATATTTTAAAAATTTCCCTGAGAGCAATAGTAAACTTCCGCTTCCCTCATCCGCGCCGACACGATTGTATAAATTGATTTCATTGTTCATCTTAGAATTATTGGTTTTGTGTCTTTCTTTTGGTTAACGTACGATAAAAGGGGGCAGAATATAATATATAGATCAAAGCAGGGAGAAATGGCCAGGATATGGAAATCCGATTTTTTTTGTGTATCTTATGTGCGATCGTGACCCCCAGGAGGTTACATTGCTTTTCTGATATGTTTTAACTCACTGTTATCTAAATTTAGTTCAATGTTGTTAAATGTGTTTCACTGATGGGTCACTAGAGAAGGGAAGTTTGTACAAAAAGCATAGCAACACCACCACCACCACCACACCTCCCAGCACAGGTACTGTTAGGGCGTGTGTGTGTGTGTGTGTGTGTGTGTGTGTGTACGTGTGTATAGTGTGTAAGAACAGCGTAGAGGGGCCACAAATGAATGCACCAGAATAAGCAATAGACTCTAACAATGGCAGCA
>KB679991.1:9088-25532 GCA_000349165.1 Anopheles christyi | reverse complement strand
TTTCATATAGATTGATTACAATCTTTACACAGACCTACTGCAGACCAATGAATTTATTAGGCAATAATGCTGTGCTGTTGCTCATTCAATGCAGATGCAAATTGAAAATTCGACAAACATTCTTTCTTTTACACGCTGATTACTTTACAGATTGTTTTATAACCTAATGCATAAATTTAACGTAAAACAACTCATATGTACTTCGGAACACATTAACTGCGTACTTCGCGAAAAGACTGTATTCAGATGTGAATTTCAGACGGAGAGCAAACAATACCTTCTGGCGGAAGCTACTTGCGGTGTCTAGCGATAGGGGTTCATGGGGTTTTAAGCACCCCTTAAGGAAAACTTGAAAAACTTAAATAAATATTGCAAAACATTGTTGATTTTAACTTGGGCGCTTCATTTAGTAAATTTTTGCAAAACTGTATCTTTTTTTATACACATCCACAAATATCACATACTAAAATTTTGACAGATTTTTCTCTGGTCGTTGCAAAATGCACACTTTGCTCCAGAAGTGCAAATTACCCCATGAAACCCTACCTCCCTTATTTCTTTTACTTAGGCACGACCATCAGCTGTTTAGGAAACAGATCAAAATAAACAAATCAAACATATGTATTCAAAATTATGATGTAAAACTTTCTATGATAGAATTTTTCATAAATTGTAAGACTTTTTTATCATTTCTATTCGTTTGTAGCACTACTTTTTGTATCTATGCCTATGGCCTATGAATAAAATATGTTGTTGAGCACGAGTATGATCTGTCGATACACGGGCAGGGTTCGTCTGAGCCCAAGATTCAATTTGTCTCATGATCGTTCGACACACACAGAAGTGCAATTTTGCAAAAGAAACATAAAATGTCACTACAATTCCATTCAAGCCTTGATATAGTCTTCTAAGCCCTACCCTTAGATTGCAGGGCACCGATAGGACGATAAGGAAAGTATAGCCCCAATAAGCCTCAAATTCTATTCCGCCTAATGCCTATTCATGTAATGTCCCACCGAGGGGAACCAGTAGTGACACCTTTTTTTGTTTTAATACTAACCGGATTGCACCTACCTTTCGGAGCCGCTTCCGAAATTGGTGGAATTGGAGTCATTCGGAAGCGATTCCAGTTTTTTTTACCCATCACTAATGCGTACGTCATGAAGTTTGCAAACATCCCCTATATTCCGTTTAATAGCCCTCTATCCTGAACAAATTAACTAGTTACTACAAATAACAAATAAATAGGATGTTTTAATGCTATATTAACGGTACTGCTTCAATTAAGAATTTGAATCGATAAAAAAAAAACATATGAATATAAAATAAAACTGTATTAACAAATTTGTAGATACACAGGTGCTCCGTTTTTTTTTTTACCGCTTTAGGTCCCGAGACGAGTAAATCCGCCACTGCCGCTTGTTGAGCATTGCTTTTTATCACTAATCAAGCTTATTGATCCATCTATACGTATTACGTTTCTTGCACATTCCTTAGTTTGACGTTTCTATTAAATATTTCATTTCCCAATCACAACAGAATGGTTTTGTACACTCGACACCTGTCCCGGTACGAGGGTAACTAGTAAACCATTACGTGATCATCACAAACCATACACGTGCAGATCCAATCAATTCGATACCAATATCATCATCTTGTGTCACGTAAGAATGGCACCGATTCGAGCGCGCTGGTGTGAATGTTTTCTCAACAACTATATACATTTCTGGACTCCTGGGTGTTACTATGCCCACGGGCAACAAAACCTATATTGATTGTTTAGCTTCATGTTTCCTTACATGTCTATGCGAATCATTGTTGAAGCTCATCCTTTACTTCGTTGCTAAAGAGACGAACTTAAAGCACACTTTTCGCTTAACTTTAAAAAATCAATTTGAGAATATTTAAGAAGCTTCCTAACTTATCATTACGATACTCCGTTTCTTATTTGCATGATCACTTAAAGGCGCTTCGGTTCAGTTCGAATAAAAAAATGGTACTTTTGTCAGCATCGTGCTTCTCAAACAGCATCCCACTGATGTTTGGTGGCAAACAATAATTTTCATATCAACGCTCACACCAAACGCTAGGACGCTTTTCCCGATTTACTATCCACCATCTTGCCATCAGCTAGCAAGACCCAAGGGCGCCCGTATCATTCAACCAACATCATCAATGCGTATTGTGTCAACGTTTCGTTTTCACTGCAGTCCCTGCAGGCTGAGCGATGAGTGACGACGGGAATGTGGACAGTACCGTCAGACCGGCCCCGTCAAGTAAAGCCGTTATTCAACGTTTCCATGGCACGCAACGGATCCCCGGAGGCCATCCATTTGCAAACCATTCTTTCGCTTACTAGACGTTCTTTGCGTTCCGAGACGAATGGTACGAGAACGATAAATAAACAGACATTAACAGAGAGCCCGAGCGAAGTGGCAGCTATACAGCCACACGCTACCAAACACCGTCATCCATTGGTGCAGGGATCTTGTGTCAAACGGTCAGCTGACATGAGTGAGTGAATATGGCTATAAATTTCCTTCCTGAAACCATCTCACGTGGAACCCTCACGCTATCGATGGTTGTTGCGAGAAAAGTGTTTCCCTGTGCGCTGCTCCCACTTTATTGACCTCTTGACGGATTGTGTGTTACAACGGGTAAATAGCAGATAGCAGCAGCCTTCACAGTGTAATGCTTTATCGTCGTCGGTTACTTTGCTGAGAGGTTGCAATTAATACAGCCCGAAAAGGACACGTTTCGTGAACCGATGAGAACCCGGTTTGCGTGATAACTTCTTTGAACATGAGTTTAGTTGGCTGTCTTATCGGACATAATTCTAAACCTAATATGCACTTATAAAACTGCGACTCTAAGATTAAATTGGACATCTAAATACAAGCGATATCGCACATTCTTCATTATTGGCGTAACAACCTATGCGGTAAGCCATTACTGCTAGGGAGCGGTGCGGATGGGATTCGATCAACGTCTGGCTTATGTAGCAACCCAACCGTGTATCCATTCAACATTTTCGCAAATGTTCTCAAATCTCGTTTATGATGTTGCGTTTGCCTTACTTTTATTAAAAATGGTTTTCAATTATTGATTTGAGACTAAATATGTATTATTATATATAACATAGAACTGTAGGAACTTGATTATCCTAAACCTCATAACCGACCATCCTCGCCTAAAGTCTCACCTAAAGCCGTACAAAACGTTCGTAAAACAATGGAGAATTATTTTTTCACATGTACGTAAAACATGTATGGAGTGTTTGATTTCATTTAAAAATGCTATTTTATAAACATGTTTTTATTTGCGTACTGTTTGATGCAACACAAACTAAAAATGCAAACGTTTATCAGGTCAAACTAGCAATATTTGACCATTTGTTATTTACTTATAAACTATGAGCTTTATATAGACGTAGACCATTGTTCTTCAATAGAAATACCATGTTTTAAACAACGATTTTATAATCCCCTCTTTATTATTCAGCAAGGGCATTGTCTCACAATGAATATTTCATGTAATTAAATATAAAACATTTTTAAACGATGTTAACAAGCATCGAACGATTTCCAAATTCTGCCAGCTTCCTATTGAAATTCCTCTCAAAATTCCACCAATCCCCCTCCTTTACCATCCCACCCCCCCTCCCCCTCCCCATCCAATGTGCTGGTTGTCTTTTGTCAGTAACACAACTCCACAACAACATCATGAAAATAATGTTAAAACATAATCTCTGAAACACACCATAATTGGTGTAATTTTTCCATCCCGTCTACCATACAACAATCCAACTGCTACATGAATCTCGCCACATTGGCACGTTCTCAAATAACATGAGCAGGTGCGAGCCAGTCTGTCACGTCCATTACATACCTGAGCACAGAGCAGTGTGACAACAGTTAGTATCACACCGAGAAGAAAAACACTTTCACGACCATTTTATCACGTTTCCAAAGCTCTGCATTTTCGACTGTGCAAGCGTACTGCTGTGGGTCGTTTCTCACCTCCTTGCCAGTGCATGGCAGGCCATGACTACTGAGCAGACACCGGAACCATCAATCTCAGCAGCCACATGAACCGTCTCTACCGAGGAGCGGTGGAAAGAAATTTAATGTATTTTCCACACTGATTAGAACAACGAAATGATTCGCTTTTCACGCCGCTTTTCTCGCCTTTGTAGTGTGCGTGGGTTTCTACGTGGGTCGCTCCTATCGTGTGGAAGGATCTTGCAACACACTTCAACTATCAGTGGTGGCAATCTTATCAATACGGACTGTAGACTTTTCACCGTACGCTCGGAAATGTGTCCCAGTCACCTTGAAGTGAATGTTCTGTCTTTATGTTCTTACCTCCCAATGTTCCGCGCCTTTGCTGCCATTACTTAACACTGTCCTCTTCCCGGGAGAAAAAAGAAGAAAGTAAAATGCTGCATGTGTAGCAATGGACAATAACCGAACCGTCTGCACGAATGACCATCGTCAGTGCTGCTACTAATCGCCCTGGCATCCAGCCGCCCACACACAGGCCAAAGACGTTTACGGTCGTGGCTTAATGAAACGGAAGTAAAATGTTCTGTTCGCATTCTTTTGACGTGTATTTATTCTTTCACCACTGTGTTGTGCCATGTCCCGGTCCCAACAAGTCTGCCAGCGAGGGGGAAAAGTTCAAGGTTGTGGTTTTAATCTGAAAAAAGAAGATAAAACTTCACCATTTTATTGAATCGATTTTTTGCTGTTGCTATCTGATGAACAAATATTGCATCCATTTCAATCTGTAATCAATATCAATATAGAAACGTTTCCCTTCCCAACGCTTATGGACCATCGGTTTTTGCTTGTTTATTTTAAGTTTTGCTCTCTGTACCGACATCACCATCACAAGGAAGCGATAAAGCAAAAACACACAAAAAAAAACTATACGTTCTGCTACCGATAAATTATATTACACACAAAACCATTAGTGGAGCAAAATTTCATTCGCAATGTTTGTGTTATATTTTCTCCATTCTCTTCCCGCCCCGGCCAGGTCCCGTGACTCATCGCGATGCATAAAATTGCGTTATGGCCCTGGTTAGCCATTGCCTGGAGATGGAGAATCGTCATTATATTGAATTTGTTAGCACAAAGCTGGTGCGCCGTCTCTGTCCCATCAAGTGGTTTAAAAACAAGCGATGGAAGTAGCGGCATCGAGAGCGGCGGCGGCGATGGCGTTGAAGGCGCTACCAATGCTGGAGTTGCCGGAATGCCCAATCTGCTCGAGCAGGATGGAATGTTTGGGGCAGCCACGACGACCATCTACACCGAGCGTCACACCATTACACCGACAGAGGTAAGCTATCACTACCATCATCATAATCATCATCGCACATCATCGTCAGCACCATCAATCATAGAGCGTGTCCTTGAGTTTGTGAAGAATATTTTCTGCAGTGGGCGAAACAAGAGAGCAACTACTTCCGCCTCGGAACAGTAGATTAGGATAACTAAATTATGCTCGAACGCATCAAGTAGGCTATCGATCATACAAAACACACACATACACACACTCACACAAATGGTGCAACAGATTTTCCATTCTTTTATGCCTTTCGTGCGCAAATTATGTAGCAAGAAACTAGTTCCGAGACGAACTCGTATAAAGTTAACTCAATAAAACTCGCGGAAAGTTTACTTCACTTGTAAGGGTTAGTAGCCGTGTTTTGCTCAGTCTCGCCCACTGTTCATCCTTACTAACGTGCTATTTCCAATGAAATAACAAGTATTTTAATGCACCCTTTGGAAGGTTTCTAGAGAAAGAAATGCTTCACGGGGAGGAAACCCTTAGCTTTGATTTAATTAAATATTTCATTCAATTACCGGTTCGTGGAAAAGTGCCTAGCCTTTGGATACGTCTTCCGTTTCCGTGAGGAGGTTTTTCTAAAAGTTCAAATTTGCTTAGCAGCAGAGTTAATAATGAGTTAAATGTCGGAACCGATTTTCTGTCTGCCTTTAGCGAATGAGAATAGGTTGAACTTTAGAGTACTTGTTCTTGAATTTGTATAAAATTAAAAAGTTTTCAAAAGATTAAATTAGAATTTTTTTGCCGATTTTTCGATTTTTTTATATTTAATTTATTTGTAGCTTTGATCTAAACTGCTCTCATATCCTTTATGTTTACAGTAACCTTAGCATTGTAGTGATTTTTTATGACAAACTCTTTCAAGATTTTAATACAATAATATAAACCAAAGCTTTCAATTAATAATTCTCTGCTTATTTTATCTAATGGACATGGTGAAGAATCGGTTTCATTAATTTTGATATGCAACCAACCAAGCTATAATAACCTTTAATTTCGTCAAGTTGAAATGTGTTGGAGAAAAAAAACTAATAGAAAAGAGCGAGCATATTTTGTGGCATCTCATGTAAAGTTTGAAACACATTTGGAACATTAAAGATCCTATAAATTCCCGCTCTTCATTAAGATATACATCGGGATGGGCTTTTAATACTCAAAGTCTCTTTAAGCGAATAACTTCATTCATTAATAGAAGGTTTTCTAAAAAAATTAAACTCACAATGAGATAAATATTTCATTGAGATTTTCACAGTGTATTGTTTAGTGACAAAACAATATTTATTTCCCATACTTCTACACAGTTTTTTTTCCCACATACAGTATCAGTATTTAATTTCCAACCTTAAAGTACAAATTTTTTTTTTCACTTCTCGTGCTTGACTGATATTTTTTCTTACAATTACACAGACATCGTCATTCAACCTTATCCAACAAGTATATCATATAGCTTTTTCTCATGTGCTATACACCGCTACCGTGTAACGAATTGGTAACTTTTAATTACAAAAATGATACGCCCTTTTTATCAGAATACGTCTCAATGAGGAGCGTCAGACACGTTCTTCAATCTCGAAAAACGGTGTCCGGAATTGAATTACACCTACTCTGTGTCACATTAAATGTCACGATAAAGTTTAAAAGTGACTGTTCGATGTACGTTTCGCATTTTAATTAAATCATACCTTTCAAATAGTTTGATATAGACCCATTAAAAAACTTCTACCATCATCTTACATTTCGTACAGATTCATATAAATGATATAAATGATGCATGATATAACAGTAAAGGTTTAAATATTTCAAGGTTTAATGCCTTCAAAATTTACTTTGTAAAGCATCAGAAATAAGAATGGGAGTAGAACTTGGTATATTCCTATTTTTATTTATTTTAAGAAACGTTCAAAGCTTTGAAGTTTTTCCGACTTCCGACTGACTTTTGTATGAGAATATTTCATAGCTAGAAAACTTCAGCTTATCATGTTGTTTGTGATACAAACCTGATTTTTGTCTTTCAAAAAATGTCTTGATTATAATCATTTCAATGCATTATACAACAAAAACCTTTATCTTTATCTCATCTGGCTCTGCTACTGCCGTAAGATTTGTTTTATATTCTTCCTCCAATGAGGTGTGGCACTTTAGGCTGAAGTCTTACGTGACCAAAATTTAATTTAACTTTCCGCAACTCATTTCCTTTTGAATTCATTTAAAACATGTAAAAAGAAAAAGAATAGCCATATGAGTTCCAGGAACATTGCAAAATTTCTTCTTCGCAAAATTGTTAAAAAAAACACATGGGCATGGTTTTACCACAAAGTAATTGCAAACTCTTTCTTTTTTGTGTTGACTGAATCCTTGGAAAAGAGTTTCGAATAACATTTTCAACACCCCCAACACCCAGCAAATCGTAATTAAACATGCCATAACCGTTCTTACCATATTCAAAACCAGGTGAATGTGATAACATATGCAGCAACGCAAGCGGCAATATATTGTGCTTTATAAATAAATTTCATCCCAAATCTGGCTGGGAGTTTAAAGGGTCATTCGCAAACGAAAAAAACGAACTCAGTGGCGCAAAAAAAAACGCACAGCTGGTTAATGTGCGTAATGATATGCGTGTCCTAATGCCATCGCATTTGAGTAGAAAGTCGTTCAAATTAACGATGCGCATTTTACGCCCATCGACCAAGAACGTTCATGCTTCAATATTTAAAGAAAGCAGCACAATCGTACACGCAAAATACGACCCTGCAATGGTCTCATGAAATGGTATGTAAGATATGTTCGCTTTAAAAAAAAAAAGCTACTCCCAGAGTAGCATACAGTCGCCATCAAAGAAGTACGAGCCGAGGTTTAGCGCAGTCGACTTTAAGTAAAAGCCGACACAGGCCGGGTATTTGCACAGTCAGTACGGGCAAACGGGAATTGGCTGCATAAAATATTCAAACCAACCAGTCAAAGCCGAATGATGTGAGGTTAAGCGTCCTCAACGCAACGAAGAACGACAGAGCATCATGCGAAGCTTTACTTCAACACACCCCAAATCTCACCCATCCCGCTCACTACCCAAAAAATGTGTCTTTTCCACCACACTACTTGCGCCTTACGCCTCTTTGCTACACGGTACGGAAAATCGTTTCCGTTTTGGTGAAACGCTTCAAACGGCATCCTTTCGTTTCTTATTTAGCGCTCAAAAAGCCACTTAAATGCCACACATACACAAATAGACACACATACACGTACGGAAATTAGCTTCCTATCCTCATCGCCTTTTGTGTTGTCGAGTCAGGCATACGATAAGCATTTACGCTTTCAGAACGAGGACATTGGACTCCCACCCCTCCCCTTGTTTTATCCACTTCCTCCCACACCTCCCCTGGCACGCACACACACACACATCCGGATCACGATCGTTAACCGCATCCGTCCTGTGGCCGGCCGACTTATATAGGCAAAATCTCGTCACAGCCAATTTCTGCACAATCTCGTACTTTATTAGCACAGCGTGTGTATCCTTCAACTAAAACTATCACCGGCATGTGTTAGTGTACATGGAATTGTGTTAAAAAAACGAAGAAAAAAAGCAAGAAACCGGATGCTAATCGATTGACGTTGTCTCGTGTCGTGTCCTCTTTGTGCTTTGTGCTCTTCCTGTGCTCCATTTCAACGAAACCATTCCCTTGACAGTGGGGCCTAAGGAAAAAAGACAAAACAGAAATGTTCCGCCCTTCGCCCATGTGCGCCCAGCTGCCCAGCATGCCACCGAAGAACTCGATTAATATTTCATTCGACGCGTTGATTAGTTTCTCCTGCGGTTAAAAGTGTGCCACACGGAGCAGGCAGGAAGGGCCAAGAAAATCAGCATTCCCACGGGGCATTTCAATAAACGTGCCTCCCGGGAAAAGCGCTGAAAAGGCGCCAAGCGAAACACCATTCAAAGAGAAAATGTGTAAAAGGGTTTTTTTTTCAATCCTCTTTTTTCCCCCTTCCGTGTGTAATCTTCACCCCGCTCTCATCGGTGAATAAATCAAGCAATGCTTTTGATGATGATGGGCTCGCCAAGAGTCGCTAAAATCTCGGTCGCTGTTTGTGGACAACGCAAAGGCAACAAGGAGAGCTGTCCTCCCTACGGTATGTACTCTCTCAGGAGTCGGTTTTTTAGTGAAGTCAGCACGAATGGTTTATGATGGAATGCGAGCATGCTTAGTACCATTTCGAGCCCATATTCTCGTTGGTGAGTGAACCGTAATCCTTGTAGGTTGTAGGTGGAACCACCACACTCGAGAATGTGACTTGCAAAGGGAAGAAGACAGTGTCGCATCACTCAACCTACTTAATACATCACCATGAACAAGTAACCTGGTGTCGATGTCTCTTTACCTACCGCACAAAAAAAAACCAAAACCAGAAAAGATCCCTTTGGGGTTCGGTGATGAATAAACAGCATAGAAAACGCTATCGCTTTGGAGTCGGTATTTGACAGTCAAAGAAATAAATGGAATCTATCTTCTAGCGTCTTTCAGATTACGCTTTTACCTTTGATTCACATCATTTGCAGTCATCAAGGCTTAGACCTTTTTCCTCTACTGCTGATCAGACCGCAGCCATCTGTTTTAATATTCTTTGGCAAGGATCTGATTCCAAGATAGAACGAAGACAATAACTCACATTTCTAGACATTTCTGATGAGCCTGACGACGATTATTTATTTTGGGAAAATATTATCCACACACCCTACAGACATCCTAGAAAAAGGTCTCCAGTGTATAACAAAAAAGGCTTGACAACTTTCGTCCATAGAGGTTATGAATTTTAAACTATCACCTTTCATGGTTGGCACTCCATCCGCTCTAGACGTTTGCGGTTAAACTTCGTCTTTAACTTTTATCCTTTGCAGTGTGTCCATTTACGTTTTGAAGCCCTATTAAGAACCATAGCAAAACTTCAAACCACCGTTTGGTTACGCAAACTAAAAAACGAAGATAAACTTTGTGAGGTAAACATAATCATGAAGACAAACCGGTCACCGGTCGGCGCCACCAAAAACCTACATCAATTCACCATGCAACAATGGAGCAAAATAAGATCAAATAAGCCTTCTGGGTGCCTTTTCGCGCAAACAGTGTGCCCGCTCTATACGTGTATACGTGCTTCGTACGTCATCGTGCACCAGAGCCTGTTTTGCTGTTTGTTTGCTGTCCCCCACTCCCACCCCCACCCTTTCCAGATACACACCCGAAAACCAACCCATGTGCTCTGTATGTTTCCTATTTCTCGTTTGCAGGAAGCCATCGAGGACTCTCTGCAAACCATCCACGATATCGCGACGGAAAACCTGGGCGCCCTCTGCCTGACGAAGCTCTACCGTCCGCTAAAGATAACGCTCAACCCGGAACGTTACACCGGCGCTCGCCAAAAGGCGGATCTGGCCGCGGTCGTACTGCAGGACGTGGGTGTGTCACGCCACAACGGTAAGTATGTCCGTGTGTGAACGGGAAAGCTCAGCTGTACGATTAATAATTAATAACAGCGCCACTCCTCGCTCTCACACGGAGTTTGCGAAAGTTTTGCCCGGCCCGGTACATTCATTTGACGCAATCAGCGAACTTCCGCTCCCATACCATGGTACCTATTTTTGCCGGTAATCATTGACGTAGTACGTAACTTAAGAGCGCCAAGATTATGTTTCTTCATTGGCCGGGGGGGAGGAAAGAGGGGTTCGTACGCGTCTTAGAACCTCAGAACATTCCATCGCATCGCATGTGTCTAATGAACACTAAACGGCAGAGCATCCTTCCATCACTAATCACACTCGAGAAATCAATCTAATAACCCGAACACAAGGAGGAGCTTCGAGCTAAACTGATTGACTGGTTGGAAAATTGCTCGCCCCGGCACGAATATGCCTTCAGAAACCGGCACAAACTAACTATTATTGTTTCCGAGTAATGATGTGCTTCATGTCCCGATATGGATTTGCTGATTGTCTTGCTGCACAAAGAACTTGTTGCGTATTTGATGTACCACTCATACATTTGAACCACGGACAATTCAAATCTTTGCTCTTCATTCTTCGCCCCTCGATGCTAATCGATTGACTAAGCAGGATAATTGGTGCACAAAATCGTTTAGCACAAAAGCACGGACAAGCACCGATGTGATTGATAGCTATCGAGAGAGTTCTATTTCGGATTTAATACTTGTACGATAACGCTTTTTGGGGGGGAGGTATTACAACAGATGTAGAAAGGATGTAGGATTATTGCTGCCAGAATCTGTGATTCCAATTGATTGTTTGTACAGTGAAACGTAAACTAACACTTGTTCCACCTCTGCAGGTTTGCTGGATGCGTTGGCGAAAGGTTTACTTTCCGATGCATACGTCACCAGTGCACGAATTCTTTCGATCAACGTAACCGATGGTTTGCTTACCAACTCCGTCTGGTGGAACAAGGAACCCGGTGGTATGGGTGCACCGTTGCGCATCGAAGCGGAAGGTATAGCGATCGGTACCAAACCCGATCCAAGCTATCCATGGTAAGTAGAAAGTAAACAGATAAATTGTTTTCGCACTCGCAAAGGTACCGAACCGCTTTACCGTTCGATTGTGCAGGTTTGAAGATGAAACGTCATCGCCTGGGTTAAGGTCGCCCAAGTTTACACCGACCCCGCCAGACATTTCCTACAAAGGCTGGTGGACCTACCCATACTATTCCTGTGGCCAGAAGAAGTGGATACTCTCGTACAGCGTAGCAATCCCACCGATGGGTCGACACGGGTAATTATTTTCCTCCAACCTGGACAGTGGACAGTGGTCCAACTCACTTACTAACTCAATTCTAACGTATTCCTACCCACCCAACCTGCTGCTGCCTTTTTGCCACTAGCATTCGCGGTTTCCTGAGCATCGACATCGACATCAGCGACCTGCAGGTGAACCAGTGCAACAATCCGAACCGGTTCGAAATCCTCAGCTACAATCAACATCTCCGGCAGTACTACCCGTTCGTGCGAAACCTCAAGCTCCGTGAGGATGAGCAGATGCGTCAGATTGAGGCGTTTCACAGTTCGCACAAGTGCCACGTGCACAGCATGCGGTGCGAGTATCGACCGGTCGTCACGAGCGTCATAAGCCCAGCGTCACTTACAGTCGGTCCGAACGGTACCGGACCGTTGGTGATGGCCGGCACGATGAACGGATCAACCGGTGGAGGACCGAGCATTTTGCTCGCTGGTGGCACTACCTTACAAACCGTAGTGAATGGTTGGACGCGCGGTGCGTATCAGTGTCGGTGCAAGGATGGGTTTTACTCGTTCCGCCATCCGGATGGCTTTAACGGCAGTATCATGGAGGTGGCGTACCAGGAGTACCGGGATAACATCAGCACGTACTATAAGGAGGTGTTTGTCTGCGTTCGATGTGCACCCGGGTGCGCTACCTGCACCGGACCGGAACCCTGTCTAGCGACCTATAATTGGGCTTTCAGGTGAGAGATTGAAGAAAAGCTACAGAGATATATAATAACAGGGTGGTGAAGAGGAGTATTTTTGTAGTAGAATCGACCAGGGCTAGCTTCTTTGTCCAATCAGAATCAAGCAGAGATAGCGTCTTCGCACGGAGTTACGCTTGTTAGCTGATTCTGACGGATAACTTTTCCCCCAGAAAATACTCGTTAACACGATTTCTCCAGATTTTCCTGTCAGTTCTCAGAATTGCTGAAGAGAGCGTTTGCATTTGCTTTTGTTCTCATTCTTGAGAATGGCTTCATGGATGGCTCTAGTTTCATTATATTTTTTTCCAAAACCCGTTTTTAGAGTGACATACCGTTCAACGTGTTAAATGTGTTTGCTTGTCCGCAAAAAAAAATTTTTTACACGATTTAATTTATTATTGGAAATGTAAGTGTAATTTTTTTTAAATTAAAACTATTTTTAATAGATTCTCATTACTACAGTTCCTTACTTCTAGATGATAATTAATCATTCTTCATCATTAATCAAAAGACCGTAATGATTAATCATTCTAGAATGTAAAAACACATTCTCCTCTATCAATCTGTGCCAAATTTGTAGCAAATCCATTACTTGAATGTAAAACAACGTTTTATTTAAAAGGCCAATAAATCGATCCAAACTTATGTACCACCGTATTTAATTGTTTCCACTCACGCTCTATCCTTCCCATCGTCCACTCAACAGAACGACACTGCTCACCTTCTCCGTCATGTGCGCCGGGTTTACCGTCGTGCTCGCACTGTACATGTATCAGCACCGGAAGGTGAAAGTGTTTAAGGTTGCCAGCCCAATCTTTCTCACCATCACGCTACTCGGTTGTGCCTTCATGTACCTGGAGATGGCGGCCATCTTTCCCATCCTCGATACCTACTCGTGCATCGCCACCAAATGGACGCGCCACATGGGCTTCTGCGTGACGTACACGGCACTACTGATGAAGACCTGGCGCGTCTCGCTGACCTACCGCGTCAAGTCCGCGCACCAGGTGAAGCTCACCGACAAGCAGCTGCTCCAATGGATGGTCCCGATACTGCTGGTCATGTTTATCTACCTTGGCACCTGGACACTCTCAGCACCGCCGACCGCAGAACGGGTAAGTTGACACGATTGAAATTTAATTCTCCCAACTCGCAGCACCGCACACAACCACTCCCGTGTGACCACTCTGGTTGGGTCCGGCGCAGCACATACATACATACGCAATTATTCGGACGGGTAGCACTGTGCAACCGCTAGGGTTTAATAGAATTTTCCATCGTTCCTAATTTACACCATCCCATGCCATGGTTGGTCAGGAGCATGGATTTCTGGCAAGGTTATTATTATTCTACCTTGCACCGAGCACCGGAAACTTTCCCTCACGGTATTCACTGATTGCGGGTCGGCTCGGTAGGCGATCTCACTGACCAGTGTAACTGCCAGCAACACATCGGGAGCGAGCAATACATTTTTAATAATCCGCTTAATTACTCCTCCGGGCAGCCATAAAATCATTATCACCAAACCTGTTCCGGTGTTGCTGTTTTAGCACGTACGAGGGCAACCTACCACTGCTGAATGCCGGTGAGCCTACCGTAGAATCCTTCGCTCAGTCGCTGCTGGATCGATTCGATTAGTCACAGCTTTGGGGGGGGGGATGGCTGTTATACGACTGAATTTCTGTGTTTCCTCTCATTAAGGGTGTTCCAAGGGAGGGAAGAAGATACGTTCCAGCACGTTTTATTTGTTATGCTTGGCAATAAACGTTGCTGGGGTTTCTCGCTCTGTGCACTCGGTTCAAGATCCAGATCTGGCCACTTTTACTGGGAATTTAATTAGATCACGTAAGAGAGGAAATCTAGACAAACGATTAAGGTGCAAGTTATGTGTGCAAGCATTTACCGTCGGGAAGAGAAATATGATCAAATAACGTTCATGTGTAAATACTCATTTATTGTACAAATAATCGGAACCGAGCAAGGCCTGTTTTAGAAAACGTTAAGATTCAGCTTATCTTAGGCCTTACACAATACCTTAATCATTTCCACCGTCTACTTATTTGTATCGGTATAACGACCTTTCCCTGTTATATAAAAGGTAATACGTCATTTAGTAAAATATATTTGTTAATATAATATTTGATATCTGAGCGTATCTAAAAAATATAATAAATAAATGTAATATATAAATCTAGTTTATGGGCTTGTTTGTCAATTGATCAGTTCAGTGATTAGTTACTTAATTTCGGCACTAAAACCTAAATACTCAATTAATTTTGTCAAGTTGTACGATTTTATTACATGCCCATCAGTGGTTGAATGGTTGAAATCTACAATGGACTAAGCCTTTAGACGTACGAATATCTATTATTCTGCTACCGTTTAAACCAGATGGCCAGTTCCATATATTTGTTTAAATCGTCCCACGATTTATTGATAGGATTCAAGCAAATAAGTCATACAATCGATTCCAAACATTTGTTAGAGCCTAACGCAGGACTGGACCAACTACGGTTGTTGCGCGGAAACGGAGAAATGATCCTTAATTTAAAATTTAATTAAAAAAACATGCAATTATACGTACATAGGATACATATACAATACGTATACGCCTAGCGCTTTCATTCAATTTCTTCATAGTACAAGATTGATAAAGGAGATTGAGATTATACATAATTACAGTTCAAATTTGATTCACTACAACACACAACTTTATCAATGGATATTAAAACCTTGAAATATAGTTTTTATATCATTGCCATTGTCCGATTTTGCACTATAAAAACAAGTATGAATCACATTTTCAAACGACTGCAGACAGCATTCGACCATAAAATATAAGCTCCAACAGAAGAAAAGAGCGTAACACAAAGAAGAATTTTATGTGATTTTCAGCGCCAGCAAACACCGTCTTCGAGCCAATACTCAAGAATTCTTAATTCCCCCTTCTTCTCTTCTCCTCCTCTTCTCTCCTTGCAGATCGAGGACCAGTACGGGTTGATATTCAAGCAGTGTTCGTACAACTGGTGGGATCACAGTTTGGCCATCGGCGAGGTACTGTTTCTTGCCTGGGGTATACGCGTCTGCTACAACGTGCGCAACGCCGAATCACTCTACAACGAGGCGAAACTCATCTCCTACGCCATCTACAACATTGCCCTGGTCAACACAACCATGGTGGCATTCCAGTGAGTATCGATTAGTCTTCCCCCAAAAACCCGTCGTGAAGCTCAAAATGGACGAATTTGATGCCCACACCCCGTCCCTCTCATCCCTTCATTTTTTAACTGCCACCTTTAAGTTGCCCTTGCCGGTTTTAAGCTGTTGAAATGGTCTTCCTACCGTAAATGGGGACGCAAAACGCACCAACTTGCAACCAACTTTGAAGCAAAGTCTTAAACATTCAACCTTCGTCTTCCCTCCATTAGTGAATGATTTTAGCTGAAAAATTAATCCTTCGCTTCTTCGTTTCCTTTCTCTTTCCCCCTGCTTACCCGTTTCATACACTCTCCTCTCGGCTCGCAGCTTGTTCATTTTCCCGCAGGCGGGCCCGGATATTAAATACCTGCTCGGCTTCATACGGACGCAGCTTTCCA
>KB679980.1:0-17241 GCA_000349165.1 Anopheles christyi | reverse complement strand
ACACACACACACACAAACACACACACATACATACATACACTCCTACAGCCACACTTCATCAGCAGATTAACATAACTGGGGTTCGCTAGGGCTTTGCATAAATCACCGTAGCCGCCACAAGCAAAGAAAACTAATAAATTCCAATCAAACGATGCGCGCGACCAAATGCAATGTGTGGTTATGGATTTGGCGGTGAAAAACAGATTGTTTTTCAACACCGTCGTAGCAAACAGAAATGCATGGTTTATACTATGTAAACTTTGGCTCGGTGCTTTCCGGAGAAAATCAAGGCATTTTTACAGATAAGGACGAAATGATGTCGCTGTTGATTTTGAAGGAGATTATTCCTTCTACAAGTATCTATGTTTTTAAGGTAACATTGAGGGCAACCACAGGAGTGAATGCAAAAAAGTGTCGGAAATTCACAAAAATTGAAGGTGACGAATAGGAAAGAAGTTTTATGTCATAACATAAATTGTCGTATTACGACCGTGATGGACCGAAACCACACCAAAAGCCGCTCCATAAAAAAAACCTAAAATTACTCCTATTTGTCTGCTACCTCAACTCAAGCAAGTATTTCTGATTAAAAAAAAATATGAAAGATAATGTGACGTACATCAAAAGTCGTTTTGACGGTTTCGGACACTTTTCATTATAACAATTTCATATGTACACGATAGATACTAAATAGGAATTGCAATATATCGTTGTTTCGTCAGGCGAAACATTTGGTTTTACGATATTAACGTAATTTAACTGTTTGGTCAAAATATCGAGCACACGTAGTACGTATAATATGGGCGAATAAAGAGAAATGTGTTACTAACCATTTGTTTAAGAGCCTCCAATAATTAAAAATTGAGTCTTAACTATTCCATTTACTCCTGAGGGCTCGGTAAGACACACTCTCTGTTGAAGATTGCTTAAGGTTTTTTTTTAATTTCTTCCTGCAAACACTAGTTAAAGCTTAGCTTCATTCTCATACACGACTTTCAGCTTCTACAAACTGCTCGATCCAATCCAATCCAACATCAACTTAATGCGCTAAATTCGATGGCGATCCAGGATGCTGGTCAGTCGATGCATAACACACATATACACGAACACGAACACTATGCGTCGTTTGTCAACTTTTGCACACCGACATCGACTGATAAGTTACCAGACGCAAATTATTTTTTAATTAAATTCCACCACATTCACTACCACGCGAAAATCTGCACACCTTTTTCTGCTTTCTTTCGAAACGGACAGATATTCTGCTTTTCTGGTGTTATCTCTCTTGAGATATTTGCTTCTTTTCACTTTATTTTATTTTTGCCCTTCAAACACACATCACACGGGAGCCATACGTAGCCACCAACCAACACAGGAGGGTTATTTTCGATCAACGACACTGATAAGACCGCAGCGGCTGCCACTAGGGCTCGCCTCTCTCGTGGGAAACTTCAAATTCGCACTGAGAAAAGATCCGCAGGATCGACACTGATGCATAAACAGTGGAGGAGGAGTGGAATTTTAATCTGCGCCGTGTAAAATTTAATCACACTGCCTTACTATGCGCTGCACTTTTGCACGAGACCACCATGATGCGTTTTTGTCGACTTTAACGCTTGTATTTTCGACAACGATAAAAGCACTGTTTCGTGGAACGATTATTATCATAAAAGATAATAAGTAGACCTAAAATAAATTAAAATTGACTCACTTTTCACAATTTCAAAAACAAGAGATGGAGATAGATGGACATCAGAGTGCCGAAAAAGAAAGGAAGAAAGAGAGATAGCGAGAGAGATAGAGAAAGCGGGAGAGAAAAAGAGGAGGAAGAGAGATAGAGAGATAAACTTTGCCGACACAGTGCACCAACTGCCTACAATCGGCGAAACGAAACACCTGATGCGAAATGCCTTCCCTATTAACAGATCGCACACTGCAATGCTTTTTTCGATGAAATATGTTTGATGATGGGGTATTAATTCACCCGTAACACGGCGTAGACTCCAGCACAAGGATTCTGCACCGATGCACCAGAAAATGACCTTTTTGATGACCATTGCACAAACATGCGGCTTTCGCCAAAACACGCATACCAACAAATATGCACACACTCACGGGTAAAATGAAATGAATTTTTAATAACCAACACCACGAACTACACTGGCAGCGCACGTCAAGCGTAAAGAAAATATACATTTTTATCCAATCAGGAACATATTTCGAAACATACACACACTGGCCCTCTCTTCGGCGCTTCTAGATGGTAAAGGCATGAGGGCACCTTCATGAGAAAATGGAACTTGTTATCACGATTGCTTAATCACATTAAACGACCCGCTTCGTATTCCTCATTACATTTTGCTCCGGAAGAGGGCGAGCATCAGCCACACATTCACTGGATAGATGTTGTATGCACTTATATCTACGTGCGACCATTCGCTCGCGTTTCTATACAGCGAGCATACAGCTTTATCCAGAACATACCATTTTAATAAATCCACCAGCTCCATAAACCATATTCTCCGTCACCTTCTATCCACAAGCAGCAACAATTGCAACAGATTACATTTACACGATCATTTCCATTTCACAAATGCAGCCATAATATCCTCCATCCATTCAAGGAGGAGCCACACTACATGTTGATGAAATGTGTTTAAAATGCGCAATTACACCTTCCACACACTTTCGCATTCAATGTGCGGCGTAGAAAAAAAAGAAGAACACCATAGGCAAACTCGCACCAGCGACGTAATCTACCTTTTATAATCTCGTGACACGCAACACACACGGGGGTTTGTTTTGTTGGAAGCTATACCGCGGATGCGCGAGTTCCGATGAGTTCGAACAGCAGTACGTTGTTCAGAGCATTGAAGACGTAAACACGGACACAACCGTTCAACAGATGCAAGTATACTCGACTGATCCGAGACTGCACGACCGAGGACGGTCAAACCCACCAACCCCGACTTGCGCTTGACTCGTGCTTCGTTGTCGTTTCGTGTTGCGTAGTGAGCAGCGCAGACTCTCATTTGTTTGTCTCACTAGAAAAGGGTAAGCGAATCAGTCGCTCACTAAGAATATAGCTATATAGCAATGATGTGTAGCATACGTTTGAACAGTGAGAGACATGCACCACTCAACGAGAATGGACAGTACACGGGTAGGGAAAGCCCTAGCTACTAATTTCATCTAGCATATTTGCTCTTATCATTCCAAACCTGCCCTCAAAACTATTGATTTCTTTCAAATCAAAATGATTAGATACCAATTTTTTTATACCAGAAAAGAATGCTGCACATCTTTTTCTTGACTAGCAAAATGTTGTTTTTGGTTTTGCACAGTGGTTTCTTTTTTCTCACCCAACTATGGCGAGAAATTCGTTCCGACGACGCGTATTTTGTTCGGTTCTCAGTCGTGCACGTTCGGATTCCGTTTGAAGTTCGTATTTCCCTTCGGCCTTACGGAGAGATGGGAATATTTTGTGTTTCTTTCTTCCTTGCCTTGATGACTTAAATATTCGTTGTGAATGTCAAACATATTCCTTGCCTCAACCCAGCTGTATTTTAATCGGCTGTTAGCCAGATGAAACTGCTATTACAGACGCCAAGGAATAGAAGCAATAATTTTGCCCTTAAATTTCATTTTCCCACAAGACACATCAATTTTATTTATTCCAAATGCTAAGGCAGAACATTTTTAACAACATTCTTTAAAATCTACAACAATCGGCAATGTTTTGTCATTCGTTAAAATTGGTATACTATTATCAATGTATGAAAGACGCAATTTTGAAATGCCACTAGCTAGCACTACAAATACAGCGATACAATTCTAACGTGTTAAGATGAATATAACATACGAGTGACTTCGTTAGAACAGTAAAACTCAATAGGCTCACTCTTATCTGAAGCAAATCTTAGAGGTTTTATCTTTTTCATACTATCATAGCTTTATGATTCCGAAGCTAATTTGAATAAATTCGAAATGCTTCAATTTGAATCTAATATTCAAACACTCACGAGAACCGGTCACGACATTGAGTACAAATCTGTACCAACATGGCGAATACACACAAAGTCAAACACTGCTAGCAATATTCACAACGATTACACGATTCTTATGTTTACCTTTACTGATCCAGCTTTTACTTCGTCTCATGCACTTAGTATTCGTACAAAAAGACAACGAATTTCACACGTACCACGTACAACAAAAATGACCGAAAATGAAGCTCAGGATTCAGATCGACAGACTAACACCAAAAGCGAACTGCTCCATTATCATAATATTTTATTACGCACGTTGCACCTCCACCTTCATTTGGGTTTGTTTTTATTTGGCAAACGTTCCGGGATTGCGGTTTTCGTACTGGTACAACAACCATCGTTAGGCACAGGTTTCACAGGACGGTAGGCGCTTTTATTCAAGAATGTTCGACCCATTTGACCAGACGCCAGTAAAACATGGCGTGCTTGTAAACCTCCCGTAATAAAGGCATACAATGGGAAGTGTAGAAGCCAAAGAGAATCTACATCAATTGGGCTATATTCTGAGCATCATTGCAAAAGGATAGCAAAAACAAGCACTGAAGCAAATGAAAGTCGATTGGTCGGTGTCACGTACGGTGAGGATAGTTTAATTTAATTTGACATTATAGTTAATCGGATATGGTGTTCTTTTTTTAACATTTGCCATTGCATTTCAAAATGTAGCAGAAATTGGGTTACTTACACAATTTATCACTAACGGATTATAGAGAATACGGATTGGTCGTGCGTTTCAACATACCTGTAAAGATAAAAAAAAAAAACAAATCTTATACATTGGGGAATGACTTTTGTTGTCCGCGTATTTACATTAAATGAAATAAAATGTGCCTTTAAAAACAAGCATTTATCTAAATATTGTTTGAAGCTCTCAAATTGTTTAGATATATTGGTAGATTTAATTTTTAATTTCAACAGATATCGAGCACATTGTGGTGTGTTGGTCACTACCAGTGTAATATTATTCTGGAGCATTTGATCCGGTTCAAATATGTCTAATGTCCTGCAGTAAAGGAAGGTGCAGTACTCATTGAAAGGAATAACTTTTAACGGACACCAACATAAGCCAACGAACTAACTAATGGTGCAAAAGGAGGAATGTTTCGTGTGAACACTTATTAACTTGTTGTTGGTACAAAACTGACATCAAGGCGTTATGTGTTGCGTAGTGCAGTGGACGTGAAAATTGATCGCAGAAAGTGTCCAAATGCCCCGGCCACGTTTGACCAGTTCAATTTATGCCAAAGTAAGTAGAAGAAGGCATTCCCTATGGAAGAACCGTTCACTTTAGGAACGCAATGTGTCGAATGCCTCCCACTGCACGCTGGCCTCCCAGAGAGAAACAGATGCCGAAGTTTAAACGGGGTCAGCTCTTAGGGAACACTTGCACAAAGGATCTCCGGATGCGGTAGGGTGAATGAAGGCGCTTGTAAAGCCACAGGCATTACAAGCTCGAAAAGATGCTCAGATTCTTGGCGTAATGGGAAATTTCGGTCTCTTTTACAACCCGCTCATGAAAGCACACGGAGGAAGTTTTGCGTCAACGTGTGGGAAGTATTTCTCGGCTTCCGTTGCGTGGATAAAGCTGCGAGGAATGGAGAACAACTTTATTTCCCATCATGAGCTGGGCACATAAAGAACTGGAAGATATTATCTAGTGAGTTGCTAGAAAGATGCTCATACTCTTTCCTGGCGAATGTTTTCGTGCGTCATTGCTAAAAGTGCGGGAGCCAGTAGCATGGCTGAGAAGGTAGGTTGACTAATACAAACACTGCCTTAGCTTTAGAAAAGGATACGGCAGCTCACCCACCAGCACACAAAAGTCGTTGCGTAGTTCATCATCCTCTTGGGAGCATTTCCCAAGAGCACAGTGGTCGACAAGCGTTCCTAAACCACTTTCTTCACAGTGGCACTAGAGAGCTATGCATACAAGTGCTGATGAATTGCGAATGGGGGAATCGGTGGTCTTTATAGACAACCGGAAGATATACTAAGAAACAGAACATTTGACAGAGAGGTAGGCTAGAGGGAAGGAAAACAATTATTCTAAACGATTAGCCCGGTCTATAGAGACTTTTATGGTCGCTTTATCTACAATAGATGGTTCGGTTAACAGGTTTTCATTATGGCTGACAGCTTTAGAGCCATTGAGATCGGGAATGTAATAGGATAGAAGAGGAGTGCCTGGTGCGAAATGTCCCATTGCTTACTTATACAAGGGGTCGAGATTTCTGCTTATCTACAAAGGGTTGGGTTTTGTTCTAAACATTGCACTGTGTGATAAACATAAAGCATGTGCAGAGATGCTGAAGTGCAACTTATAGCAACAATGCCGGAGATTTGCAGATACACATTCTCAAACGAAGTCAATCACACCATTGATATGACCACAGGATTCTAATGAAACACAGGAAAAGAGGGAAATAAAGGCAGGAAGATTTCAGATAGTTGTCTGAGCAAAGGTATAAACACATTTTACATCATCCCAACTATGATATTGTTCGATCGATGTCAACTCTCTACACCAATATTACACTACATGAATGTTATATACATTAAGAACTCCTACGTGGCATATGTGTGATCTTAAATTCTTGTTTTTCGTTGAGATTGCCCTTATGGACTGCCTTGTGACGAAGGTTGGTGCGGTTGCGAAATGATCCACGGTTTCGGTGCATCTATCATTGGATGGGACTCACAATTACTAATCCTATTAAATGATACAAATTAAAACATGATAACACGCACATAATTCCTGTTTAAATTTTTTTGTATAGTGAGCTTCCTGAACATGCCTAGATTCCCTGTACAATAATTTGCTGAATAACCTATACTAAAGTCCGATGAACCACTAGTACACATTGTATTAACAAATAATTCAACACTTTGAGCTGGATTTTACAGATATGAGACAACATTTCGATACTGAAAGTATTTAATTTTAACGTATTGATCATATTTACGTTTCTCCGTATTTGCACAATGACTTCACTCCACAATCTCGATGACGCGTACCGTCGTTACGTTGACACTTTGCTCATAAGCATCAGCAACACGATTGCGAGTAAATTTGCAAAATCCAAGCAAAATGTAAAACATTCTGACTTGTTGACAACTTCCGCAAGTCCAAGCCACCGCACACCCCTCAATCAAAAGCAAGATACCACCAAAAAATAGCATATATACTACAACGGATTAGTAGCTGGTGACGAAGCACACAAATCTGTTGAAATCTCAAACGCGCGTATGCAGTAGAACAACATATGGTGCTGTACGCTGTGAACCGTGACCACAGCACACTTTATTGGAATGCTGTTGTAATTATAACCCATCCATCATTCCATCGCAACGAAGCTTGTGTTAGCGCGAGAGTGTGCGAGCACGCGCAAGCATAAAAAAAATTGCACTGTAAAGCCAGAGATGTGGTGGCTGTGGGGAAAAGTTTTATTTTTCAACATCCAGCAACAAACATGGGACGATGGCATGATGTGGTAGAATACAGCATGTATGGCAGGAGGAGCTGAACACAAAAAGAGACTTTCGATGTGGATTAATTCGACACATAGTGTCGGTGTGTTTGTTAGCTTTTCGAGGAAATGTTTACAATTCATTCATCGTTGGTGTCATTTTTGTTGCGCGTACCTTTTGATAATATGAATTGTCGTTTTCCTTTCAGTACTACCCAGATGTTTCACTTTCGATTGTTTACACATACCACTAACGTCACGTCATAGTGGGATGTTTTTTTTATGGGATTTTTGGATCTAGCAAAAAAAGAACGGGAAACGGTACTGGAGCTATTTTGATGGTTGACTTATTTGAGATATTTAGATGTGATTTGTATCTAACAGAGCCCATCAAATGCTGGTTTCCTATGGAAGTATACGCCTATTCTAAGTGTCGAACACCCTTGTTGTAAACAATGTTATGAAAACATTTTAAACAATGTATTTTTTTAAATTAAAAATAACATTTTACATACTTATTATAAACAACCCAAAAACACCCGCTAAAAATGAGCAACATTTAACTGATGTTTAAAGCTTTCCCCTTCTTCGACACTATCAACCGTAAATCATTACTTGACCTCAATGTCCTTTCCCCTGGTGGAAAGAGCAACATACGACACGGTTAAACATTCAACCACACAAGACACAAACTGCAATACTACACACGCTCCGTTATGCTTCGTTTATCTTCTGCGCGTCACCTTTTGTCCTGAATACTGTGCAATTTTGCACTTGCATATGCAGTCACCCGGTGTGTGGTGCAATGGAAACGAGATTTATAAAACCCCAAAGTGGCCAACGACAACGGTAGCCCCCTTTTTCATCGACCTCACGTCTGTTCATTCTCTGCTTAACTAGTGCAGTTTTGGCACATTTTTGGCACATATCAGCAGCTCTCCTTTTTCGAGGTACAGCATATTATATCTCGCGTGCGCACACTCACACCTATTGGGTACCCAATATCGTATTGGACTCGGTTCGCGAGATTCGCTCGCGGGATCTTGTTTGCTTCGTCGATCGGTGACCTACTTCCCTGGGGCGAGACCTTCCCGCGCCTTGTCCGGACGGTACGGGTGAACCTTCATGGACTACTGCGTGCGACTACCATGTTGGAACGGTTGTCTCACTAGCACGAAGTATGCGAATTTCCAAAACTTTCACCAAAACGCTCTCTTTACACTTGTACATACAGTGTGTTTCTTAGGCTAAACGGTCGATTTGCTAAATACTTTAGCGATGATTGCTTGTTTCATAACACCGCAATCGATTCATTACACACGAACAAATTATCGAACTAATTTTGAATTAACCATCATAACTATATTTCATTTAACTACAGTCTATCAAAATCAGAAATCAGAAAATCAGATATTTCCACAAATCATGTAAATTAATAATAATCCTGACGCTTTATCATTGTGAACGAAAGCCCGATGTTTTTTTTTTAATTTCGACTCCTTGAAGCTTTCATATCTCGTTGATTAGTTTAAATAGAAAAGAACTCTCTTATAATTTTGCGATCAGAGCTATAAAAGCTGGAAACTATCAAAGCTACACCCAATCTGTAAAGTTGTTACAGCTTTGGTATAAAATCAACCAAACAAAAGTCTCTTCTTGGTCATTTCGTTAACTCTTAACTTAACCGACAACAACAAATCATCATCGTTTATAAAACGATTTGCGTGCCACTTTCTTTTTAAGCCTTACTACAACCTACGTTTATGTTGTTTTTAAAACATTGGTAGGTGTATGTTTTCAAAATTCCGACTGCATAATAGCGTTGACTACCAACGCCCAATAATTGTTTCTAGATATTTATGGATATTATAAGAAATATCTTCCATTGTATTGTAAAAATTAGAAGATTGCTACGTTGCATCACTCAACACCATCAGCAATATATGATAATAGATTATCATGCAAAAGAGGCTTTGTTAAATAAAAATGCATTATACAGTAGGAAGGGCGCATTATACGATACGCGATGCGTTTGCTTCGCTTTGGGTTGCACGAATTTTTTACGACATGTTATTGGAACTTGATGTTGCATCAGTCAACACTTTACGGTGGATAAAGAAGTTCGTTCTGTTAAATTTTATTTCCGGTGAATATAGACTAACAAATAGTAAATGTTGCATTAAATTGGTACAATTCTGTAAAGATTTCTTTTACTTTCTACATTGCTTTGGAAATTATATCCTTAACAAACATCGAAGCCAGACCATCAAAACGTCTTTATGTTGTCAACAGTGGCTGCTGCAGGATTAAAATGCAACAAACCCCCTCCCCTACCCCCTCTCGCCTGACATGTTTTTTCAGCTGCACTAAGGTTTTAATCCTGTGATGAGCGGAACATGCAAAATAAGTGAAAATGACAACTAAATAATGCTTCCCTGACAGAAAGCGTTTGACTATGTCTCAGCTGTCAACTGCTGCATCTGTCACTATTAAGCAGTTTTCGGAAATTTGCGGGAGGGCTCAAAAAGCTGATTCATTTACATTTGCATCAACTCGTGTTACATTTTCGCTAGAACAGGATGGGATGAATACAATGATACAACAATTACAAGTCGTTCAAATCGTAGAATAACTTTTTTTTAATTCTATGCAGAATAACCAAATTATTTAACAGCCATAAAGGCCAATAATCCTCTAGCTTTAACTCAACAGTATCGCTAGAAAAGATGGTTTCACTACACCAAAGTTTACACTACTGTAAAGATGCGAAATACACCCAAACGCATCGCATCATCACACATTACTAGAGAATGAAACTATCTCTATGTTTTCGATATGTTTTCCTCAACTGTGGTACTGTGAAATGACTGAATAAATAGAATGAATCAGGTAAGAATCATTGGAGTCACTTCAGCGGAGAAACGCAAAGGTAGTACGATTGGCGCGAGGTAATCCTCTTAGGTATTCCCAGTTACTACTCGGGAGGAGCATGGCCCAACATTATACTTCTATTGCTCCGAGCATGGACTCGCAGCTCCGAGGGAGCATGCAACAACATTATCCTTCTATTTCTCCGTACGACATTCCTGGAAATTCATTTTCCCAACCATTTCCCACTGATGTCACTCACGATGAATGGTTTACATATAATGGTACTCTACACCTATCATCAGCTCACACCATTTGATGGAATCTAGCTCCCCAATCACAACTCTCCTATCAGTTTTCCACACGAATATATACATACCATTGTGTGTTTAAACAAGGATTTTACGTCTGTTACATTAAATCCATGCCAATGGATTTGGGCATGTTTAGGGTTCACCTTGTTTTATACTTGGTTATCTATCTTACATTAAAATACTTAATAAATGTTAATTAAATTTAACTAAATTAACTAATATGAATTTTCATGTGTATAAGCAGTGTTCCTCGATGGTATGAAGTTTCTGATAATTTAAACACTACAACAATTAAAAACCATACCACCAATGCAACGGAAGGCAAAAAAGGGTGTCCCACTGCACGTTTCTATTGAACAACTAATAAATGAATAATATATACCACCAGAGAACGTGGCTCCATAGGTGAAGGCATCATTGCAAAGCTTCCGGTAGGCAAAATTTAGGATTCATCTGGCTGGAGTTTTTCTCCATTCTTTCCGCTTAAGTTTTCTTTAGATGACGGAAAACCTTGCCTTTATTATTGAGACACAATACAGGTGCAAATGCCGTGTCCGCCATAATTATGGTTGTTTACTTTGTTAGGTATTTCTGCACGTGTGAAGTTTTTCTTGTATATTTCAGGGAACTACACGCAGGAAACTGCGCGAAACTAGTAAAAAGTGAAAAATTAAAAAGCGTTCGCGAAATCAATTTACTGGTTTCATAATAAATTTTGATAATTCACAATGTCAATTCACTGGACATAATTTAATTATAGTTATAGAAGTATTGTATATAAAACAATTTCCTTTTTAGTAATAACAATATTAGGCACATTTTCGTCTGACCTTCTGTGTAGCCACAATCCCAAATTCACTTACGTTAAGTCCCATATTTAGAACACACAAATTACTCTTTGAAAGGTAACATAACCATAACCGTTATTATAATCAACATATTCAAATATAAACAATGTATTCTTTTTATTTGGAATGGTGCATGGCTTTCTGTGACTTGGTGTACCCATAGCAATATAGTATAGTATAGCAGCCTGCGTATGCGGAGGCAGTCTGACTGGGATTCGAACAACGTCAGGCTTTAAGAAAGGCCTACGCCGTTACCATTCGCCGCCGTTACCATGGGGAAGAGGTCGTAGGACTGCCGATGAAAAGAAAGACAGTTCTTATCCTTGATTGAATTTTTGAGTTGAGATTGATTGTGCTGAGTGGGTTATTTACAAAATTTGAACTAAATAAAAAGCTCGTTTTCAAAGATAGCAAATCAAGAACATTAAAATGTCTCGATTTCCATCTGAAATGCGTAAACTTGTCAAGGGTATAGGACGAAAACAACACTCAAAACAAAATGAAAAGAATGCATAAGATATTTATCAATCAAAAATAGACGGAGAACAAAAGTACCATGCATATCCTTCATGACAGATTTCCTTCCCTCTATTTTACGGAAGCGGTAAAAAAAAACATTTGACGGACGTGGTGAAAAAACAATGATTCATGATTATGTGGTTGAACTTTGCGGTGACTCACTGAGACGGTCCTGGAATATTCGCTCGTTTTCATACCAACATACGCGTGTTTCCATCGTTTTCAGATTACACTACTTCATTCATGTCGACACTCAAAATGATATACGAATTTTGTACAACTCATATGAACAGCAGCATGGTATCTTTTCTCAAAAAGCCAACGTAAAGAAGCCATACAATGTCAGCATCTAACACCCTCACTTAATACTAGTTTTCGTCATCCTCTTGTTGCTACAAAAAAAAGTTCTCTTGAGGCGCCATGGTACGACGCCAACACAGCGACGGTGTCGGGGCGTGCTAAGTGAACCGATGAAGTCATGCTTACATTTATGAGCAGCTAATCCAGCCTTCGATATGCCTACCCCATACCTTAAATCGGCCATTCCTTTTTCAAACTAGAAGGCTAAAATGGAAATGCGTGAAAAAAGCAGCATTTTCACCATCAACGGCAACGAATTACTTCGCAAAATCATAAGACGTTCAAATCAGGGAAAGAAAACCTCATCATCATCGTCTTTTTGATCAATGATTCTGGTGTACAGCTTCATCATAGACTAGCAACATCGTAACACGGATCGTGAGGAAACACGCGTCGTTCCCTGCTGTCGTACAGAGACATCCTGGCGTGACAAGCCTACGCCTAGACTAAAATCAGCTTGATATTGTTCCTGCCCAAGTAATGGTAGCACAGTGGCCGCTCACAACCGATAATAACCTGCGACGTAAGACGATAGTGTTATAAATTTTTATGATTCAATTATAACTTTGAGCAAGACGCAGCAAGGTTTCCAGAGTCAAGTGTTTTTGCTTTTGCTTCCGTGTACCTTTAGCGAATATCCTAGTTCTTGCTACCACAGCTAACCATCTACCGCGCTAACACATTCGGAAACAAAACCTTCGTCGGTATCACATTCAACCTAACATAGAAAACAAAGCTGGCCCGGCTTCCAATCATGGCACCGTTTGGAGAATCCTTCTGTTACACTCGGCAAAAGAGTTGAACTATCAAAACGTACACAGTAGAGCACATGAACAAACGATGAATTTCTAGCACCCTAACCACACGGCACTTGAAGGCAGGACTTGTTTGGACCGACATGTACGCCGAAACGCGCTTAGAGTCGTGCTTCATTCAAGGATGGGCTTTAGTACCACATTCTCCCAAATCCAACCTATACCGGTACTCAGTCCGATCAAGGTCTTTCGAAGGACTGCTAAATCGATCCTGTTTGAGTTGTCCTTGGTTTTATCGATTGAAGCTTCAGTATATTGAATCCAGAGAAGATTTTCTATTTACGTTAGCAGAAGAAAACTGGTAAGCGAAGTCATGTAAATCCCATTCATCCGCCACTTGATAATCGCTGTCAGAATGACAGCGACTATTGATTGACTGAAAAATATGATAAAACTTTGTTTGAAGATGTTAACATACTGTTTCCTTGCAATTTACATTTACATTTACATGGAAAACTCATTAATATTTATCTAGAATTCTGGTTTAAAATATTTTAACTAAGTATGATTATGCATTGTGTGAATGACTCGCCACAAGCTTTGCTGTATTTCAAATTTGGAGATAACATCGCTCTGGCTGGAAAGGGGAAAATGATCAATGACTACCGAAAATCAAGGAAAGGATCAACTATCGTGATTAAATGTTAGTATTTAACATCAACTCCAGCCTGTAAAGTTGTTACTAACGCCAACTAAAGCTTTTTCTAGTAAAATAAGACAGACGTAATTGACAGTCTTCATTGACTGTCAATGCTACCGAAAAAAAGGGCCAAAGTTTCATACTGCAAGGTTTCATCTGAAATTATCTGTTCGACCGAGCGACCTGTCTTGACTCCTAGTCAAGCAAATACTGGAACGAAGCTACATTAACAATACACAGTAGCATCTACAGCATCATCAACCACTGCTGCTGTCACTCCGGAAGCAGACCCGAACATTGATTACCATTATGCAAATCAGGTAAACAATATTTCACGGTCTGAGTCCAACTGACGCTTCGGTAAATGGCCTCGGGCGGGGAATAAATAGGCTTAATAGCAAGGTACAAGAAATAGCAGCTGCTTTACATCTCGCCCACTATCGAGCATTAACATGAGCAACACGGTTAAGACGTCGACCGTTCCGTAATGATGCGATATGATACGGTACTGCTGGCAAATGACACCTGCAAGGAGCAGAATCATGAACATACGTGTTATAATGCAATCGCACTCATCGACAAAGATTTGTAATCCTATAAGTGGTTGTAATGAGTCTCTATGCTGTCGAAATTATCGTTCGGTTGAATCAAGAGTACATAGTTTTAACAAACAAACCATTCATAAAATTCAAGAAATATATCAGGAAACTAAAATCGTATGCAGAATAAATGCCAGAAGCATTTTTGAATTAACAAATAAACAAAACAGTTTTTGTTTATGAATCATCTGTTAATACAAATGAGTTTGTTTTTTAAATAACACAATGATTCAACTTTCTTAATTCATTTAGCTAGACATTTCCATTATTTATAAATTATGCATAAACAAAACAAGCAATTTTATTTAAATATGTTTACTAAGTACACTTCGCATAGCCAAAGAAAAACAAACCTTGTACTACGTTGTAGTGTCGTCCTCCAAAAGTCTTCCCTCAACGTTCAACAACGGTTCCGAAACTCAGCAACGATAATCAAGTCACCGTCGATTGAAGGTTTAAGCGTTTTGCGAAATAAACAGGCAACTGTGCAAACGAGCAAACAGCCCTCAATAAATAATTAACCAACTATACGATCAAATTACTGACCGATTATGTTTCGCACGCTACCAGCGATGACGTTCGCGGCGAATTTGTCCTACGTTTACTTTACCTTTGTTTAGTTTTAGCCCCTAGCATAAGTGGCCGATCAAACGGTGGGTTTACTAGGTAAACACGACGGGGGCGAGCAGACAACATAATTGTTGGAACAAGTGAGTAAGAAAGTGTCTAAATGGCTTGGGCCCCACCGGAAAACCCAGCTACACCATGTGATTAAAGAATTCCGCCATAATTCTTATGGGTTCTTAAGAGTTTGTGCATTGTAAGTATGAAACATAAGATACCGGCAAAAATTTTAAATTTATATTGACATAATTTTTTTTTAATTTCAGATTATATTCACTCGCTTTGTTATAATAAGGTATAATTAAGTATATGAGTACAATATGTTTTATGTGCTCAATAATGTATGACACCATAAAACTTATAAACTTTGAAGTTCACTGAAAGCAAACATTTTATTTTCATTTTAATTGTTTTGAACAAATATATTTATTTCAGAAAGCTACCGACACTTCGAAACAAATATTTTCCTAGTTCCTTTCTGGCGTTTTTCAGGCCTTCAAAATAAATTTCTCTGTTAGTCACGCCAGTTTTGTCAATAACATTGAATGGGCCATTCAAGAATTTTAATTTGACACGAGTTAAAAAAGCTTTGGTTTTCTTCGCTGTATGTTTCGGGTCGTTATCCTGCTAGAACATGAATTTCAAATTCTATAACATAATATAACTCAATGACAGAAACCTACAAATTTTCATGCAAGATGTTACCATGGACATCAGGCGTCATAATACCGTCGATTCGCACCAGCGACCTCGGTCCTCCCCAAGAAAAACACCCTCCGACCATCACATTACCTCCTCCATGCTTCACCGTTCCGTTGGATGTGGCGACTCATCTTAACGAAACCACATATGGTTGAATGAAAAATATAAGATAGAATGAACCGCAGATTTAATAGAGAATTTTCGCATCCAATATACGCAATATAATTTCATGTTTCATCTCAAACTTTTTTAATTTACCTGTTTTCTTGTGTACAATAAGGTGCTGAGTGTAGTAGCTACCAAACTCTTGTTATTGCATTATTGCTTGTTTTCAAGCTCAGCATTTTCATTAGGAAATAAATAAAAATAGTAGCCGACAACAATCCACTGAACCTCGCGTACCACTGCAAATCAGTAACGAAAATGCAAAACATCTTCACTCATCTTCACACATTCAGAAGGAAACCAGAACTGTCCGTTAACGTGGTAGCAGACCTTGGAACGGCGGTTCGCAAGCATTCGACATGAAAAAGATCGGAAACAATAAAACGCGAAAGTATACAGCGGACGACACACTACAAACACAAGCCAGGGCACACGCTCGCGTCTTCAACATTTTCCAGAAACCCTAAAACAGAACTACCCACAGCAAACGAGCCGAAAGTCGAGAAAAAGATCACCATCACAACAGCATCAATCCTTCAAATTACGTTCACATCAATCAATCAACCTCGCTACGGTCGGCCCTCTCATTCTGCTATCTTGCTATGCCATGTAACGTATGAAGCCGATACTGCGTGAAGAAAACAAAGTGTGAACCGTAGCTAATCTTGCGAAAGAAACGAAGAGTAAAAAACCAACACACAAAATCGCAGCATACATCAACACCTTTTACGCTATTCGATGACGAAAGAAACGGAAGGAAGAAGGCCTTTGGTATCCACCAATTTTTGCAATACTATTACTTTGTATCAACAAAAACCATACAGATGAGAATGAAGAATGGTGGGTTTATCAACGCTATCGAAAACGAAAATGTATCAAACTACAATAACCTCCAATAAAAAACCTTATCACGAAACCTTATTGATCAGATGTTAACATACCATTTCCTTCCGGACTAATTCTTAGCAGTAATAATACTTATTTAGTATTTCAAACCATCAAGTATTACGTTAACAACAACATTTGTCACATCTGCATACAACAACACGGGTTCGTCTCAAAACGATCTACAATCACAAACTTAGTCCAGTTCACATCCCAGTGCCTCCGTAACATGGATAACCGTCTGTAAACGGACGCCATATACACCGACATAAAGGCCGCGTTCGATAGTATCGACCACAACATCCCTATCGCAAAGCTCGCTAAACTGGGAATTGATGGAATCTTGCTGAACTGGCTTAAGTCATACCTAGTTGGTCGTACCTATG